>VCRD01001845.1:112576-128169 GCA_006783055.1 Trinorchestia longiramus
TATATATATATATATATATATATTTATATATATATATTTATATATATATTTATATATATTTATATATATATATATATATGACATGGCTTGCATATATGACATGCAAGGCAGCTGATGCATACAGTTATATCTGAAACAATATATTTCAATACATCATATAACCATCATACATATCTTCAACAGATACGTATACTGTTATCAATCGTCTGTACAATATAACAGTTCAACACCAACATAAATATCTTCAACTTACATCGTACAATATATCTACTAGTATTATGACGCAGTAAATGTATATACTTGACCTGGCAGGAAGAGTATATACCGTTGAAGATATATCTGTGTCAGCGGGTTCCTATGGTATACATCTAAGTGCATATTCATATGCATACACATATATGTGTATACTCATACATATATATAATCAGTTACACGTACACTACTAATCAGCTACACGTACACTACTAATCAGTTACACGTACACTGCTTATCAGTTACACGTACACTGCTAATCAGTTACACGTACACTACTAATCAGTTACACGTACACTGCTTATCAGTTACACGTACACTGCTAATCAGTTACACGTACACTGCTTATCAGTAACACGTACACTACTTATCAGTTACACGTACACTACTAATCAAATTGAACTCATCAGTAGAATGTAATTTTTATTACTATTTTTTAAGACAAGTAAATTTAATAAAAATCATGTTGTCGTAGTTCAATTGTATTTATTCGTTATTTGGGTGTGCGCAGTGCACTGTGCAGAGGTGAGGAGTCTGAGGAGCTGTACTGCTGTTCTTCTGACCACAACGTCACTCTATACAAACAAGGACAACAGGAGTGGGAGGCAAGTCTCACTCTGGCCAACAGCACGCCTCTCTTGCAACTGCTCCTTGACTTCGATAACGAAAACCTTATTGGAACCTGCATGATGGGCTTCAAGGTGAGTCATGTTGAGTTCATGTAGCACCTGCATGATGGGCTTCAAGGTGAGTCATGTTGAGTTCATGTAGCACCTGCATGATGGGCTTCAAGGTGAGTCATGTTGAGTTCATGTAGCACCTGCATGATGGGCTTCAAGGTGAGTCATGTTGAGTTCATGTAGCACCTGCATGTTGGGCTTCAAGGTGAATCATGTTGAGTTTATGTAGCACCTGCATGATGGGCTTCAAGGTGAGTCATGTTGATTTCATGTAGCACCTGCATGTTGAGTTGTCAGGTGCGTTATATCGACAGCAAAATTGTCATAAGTTATGAAATAATTTTTTTGTGCTGCTATTGCAAAGAGATAAATCTTGAGAAAAAGGTCACCTTCTTCCTCTCCGGCAACCAAATCGGTAACCACTTTCAATGATTTTAAACTGATAACTTTAAGAGTTATCGCTAAAAAATGGTGGATATTAACGATTGTAACAAGGTTTTGACTCTTTGGCCTGGCAGCTTCTCTTTTAATTGCAGCATTGAAGCTGGCAATGCGATGTCGGTTCAGATTGCATATTCTGTTGAAATTTCTGCTGCAGGTGTGGCAGGTGGTGGATGACAAGAAGACCTGGAACCTGCTGCTTCCGCATGGCATAAGGAACATTAGCACGCAGCCCCTGACCTCCAACTCCTGCATCATCTCCAAAGGGCACGACTATGCAGTCGCAGGAGTTAGGTTAGCATAGGTCAGGTTAGGATAAGTCAGGTTAGGGTAAGAGAGGTTAGGTTTGGTTGGGGCAGATTAAGTTCAGTTGGATTTTGGTCTGTTATGTTAGGTGAGGTTAAATTAGGTTCTGTCAGACTAAGTTCGGTTAGATTAGTGTCCATTTGATTAGGTTTGGTTCTATCCAGTACTAGTCAATTAAAATGGCGTTTAGAAACCTGGGTCGAACATTCAAAAAACACGCCGTATCTTTATTTCCTATGCCGTTTTAGGCTTAAATTACTTATTTTCTTCAATTAAAATGATTGAACACAATCCTGATTACAAACTTCAAACCTGATGTTATCAGCATGAGCATAAATTAAATATCTTTTTTGTATTATAATTCGTGATTATGGTTCACTTTATTTCTCATCAATTACACACAGAACGATAAACCTAAATTATTACTATTGCATGGTTCCATTTAGCTTTGGAATTTCGTTATAAAAAAGTACTCTACTGAAAAAAATTGAATATTATTTTTCCTATAATTCTCAGGCCCTACAAAATAAGTTGCTGAACTCAACTATTCACTCAACCATTAGTGAATTAAGTCATTCTTCTTCGATGGTGTTTTGTGTATGACAACTTAAAAATCAGGTGGCTGGAAGAACTTGAACGTCCTGCATTATGTATAACAACTGGTACGTCTAATATTGAATCTAACAACTGATATTGTTGGTGCCATGCATAATAACTGATACGTCTCGTGTCACGTATAACAACTGATACGTCTGTTTTCATGCGACAACAAAAGATCTTTTTTTCACAGAAAGTTCTATTTAAAAAAAGGAAGTTATGTTGTTGTACTCTGTAAAACAACTGATGCGACTAGTATCATATATACTAGACTATACGTCTGTTTTCATGCAAAACAACTGATACATCTTGTATCAAGCATACCAACTAATACGTACGATTTCATGTATGACAACTGATCCGTCCGTTTTCATGCATAATAACCGATATTTCTGTTTTCACGTATACCAACTGATACGTCTGTTTTCATGCATAATAACCGATATTTCTGTTTTCACGCATAATAACCGATATTTCTGTTTTCACGTATACCAACTGATACGTCTGTTTTCATGCATAAAAACTGATACGTCTGTTTTCATGTACAACAACTGATATGTCTTGTCTCATGTGTAGCAACTGTTACGTCGTGTCTCATGTATAACAACTGTTACGTCGTGTCTCATGTATAACAACTGATACGTCGTGTCTCATGTATAACAACTGATACGTTTGATTTCATGTACAACAACTGATGCGTCTGAGGGCAGGAAGAACTTGTACGTGTGGAGTCTGGAGGACGAGGGTCTGGTCAAGGTGCTGGACGCTCACTTCGGTCGCATCATATCAATGGTGGCTCTCACCGTCAGAGACTGGAACTCTGTGAGCAAAATTTTATTTCTACGAAAATGACACTAATTTTACAGAACACTGTGGATAAAATTTCTTTATTTCAACTGCCAAGTTCTAAATTTTGACTGGAAAAACATATATACATTTTCAGTAAAGTTGCGGTGTTGGAGAGGTAGAGGTCTATTTTTATTTTACACATGGTAGAAATTGATCAATGAAACTAAATTAGGATGGAATAATAAAGTTCACACTGTCAGTCACTGCAGTGTAAATGCGTCCTCGTGCTAACGTCTGTAAATTCTTATTGATGGATCATGAAGGATCAGAAAGGGAATCATGAATGGATTAGAGGGTGAATCTTGTGTTAGAGCGGTTTTTTACTCCAGTTCAGGGTAGCTCCAGTTGCAGGTGATCACACCTGTGCACAACATCCATGTTATCTGTTGCAGGTGATCACATCATCGTTGGATCGGTCTGTCAAAGTATGGAACATCAACAACATCTTCGAACAAGTGCACGTCATAGACAGACATGAGCTGCAGGTGGACCACATCTGGTACGTCGTTGTTTTCCTATTTTCAGGAACTAGAAAGTACAAGGTGCGGCAACATAACTTTCTTTTTTCAAAAGAAGTTCCGTTCAAAAAAGGAAGTTATGTTGCTGTACCCTGTAGAACTGGTGGCTCGAAATGTAATTTGTCACGATTAACTATAATCTCAACAATATTTTGCTTGATAAAAGGAAAATATCAACCAGAAATTTGATTCTCAGTTAAATATTTTACAAAACTAGTAAAAAATTGGTATTATTTTTCTTCGAATTGCTACAACATAGTGATTTATAGGGCAGGGATTGCGTAGCGTCGGCCTATGTAATAATTAACGAGTCACTAGTGTGTAGTATCTATACTTTGTTTTTCTTTGACGGCATGGTATAGAAGACAGTGTGTGTATCTGTGTCTGATTAATCCATACGTTCAATACTGCTCTAGTAAATCTAAATTTCTTTACAAAGACCTACATCACCATAACCTATAGAATAGAGGGTGTTCAGTAACGTACGGCATCGGATATGTTTAGTTCTCCAAGAAAAATAGAATGAACTGACCTTTTTTGTCTCGGTGGGGCGAGATGCAACATACACCGTTATGAAACGTGCGTAAATATTTCATGTTTCTAAACATTTTCTACGAGTATTTCCTTCGCCAAACACTTCCTCGAAAAGTTCCCTCCCAATGAATGTTTTTCATTACTTTCTTCTTCCATTGAACACGTACCTCCCAATAAAATTCCCCGCAATTGAACGCTCTCTCGAAACATCTGATATTATACCACTTATAGCAGAGATTCATCACAACCCTATGAACTACCTGAGATCCGGAGAGGACTAAGTAAGTAAGTACGTATACCGACGATATTCAGGGACTGATTTTTACGAGGGAACTTACGGTTTTTTCCATATTTCTTCCATGGAGCGTGTCACCAACGTTACCTCTGGCCGTGACGGTGACGCGTAACAGCATTGGGCTGTGGAACACAAGACTGGGCAAGCTGACGTGCAGACTTGCTGACTCTCCTCTTGGTGCCATTGTCACTCTGGCTGACATCACCTCTGACTCCAGGTGACGTGTGTTACAGGTGATGCATGATGTGTTGTTGTGCATCATCATGGGTCTAGTGTGATAAGTGACTCTAGTGACGCTTGATGAGTCTGGTGTTGTAAGTGACGGTAGTGACGCTTGATGAGTCTGGTGTTGTAAGTGACGGTAGTAACGCTTGATGAGTCTGGTGTTGTAAGTGACGTTTGATGAGTCTAGTGTTGTAAGGGACTCTAGTGACGCTTGATGAGTCTAGTGTTATAAGTGACGGTAGTGACGCTTGATGAGTCTGGTGTTGTAAGTGACGTTTCATGAGTCTAGTGTTGTAAGGGACTCTAGTGACGCTTGATGAGTCTAGTGTTGTAAGGGACTCTAGTGACGCTTGATGAGTCTAGTGTTATAAGTGACGGTAGTGACGCCTGATGAGTCTGGTGTTATAAGTGACTCTAGTGACGCTTGATGAGTCCTAGTGCGACTAGTGACGAGGGACAAGTAATTAGTCGCATGCTACTAACAGCTCAAAGTGAGTGTGTCACCAGCTACCCAGTCTTAATATTTAATGCTTTTATATTACCTGTACATCCTGCTAGTCAGGATTAATAATTAATGCTTCTATATTACTTGTACATCTTAATTATGGCATGCTCGTACTCTACAGGTACATAGTGTCGACTGAATCAGGCAACGTACTCGTGTGGAACGTCAAGACCAAAAGCGTCGAGTTCAGGGCTGAGGAGCGTAACGTGTTGCAGCTCCTCCTCATTGATGGTGACACCAAGTTCCTCGCCATATGTCGGGTACGAGAGCACCAGAATAAATGAGGAATTTGTCGGTAGGTCTTAGTGATGTGACGGGAACAATTACCACGGGATATATGAGGTGTTTGTATTTCCATGCTATATGTCGGGTACGACAGCCACGAGAATGTTTGAGTAATTGGGTATTGTCTAGAAATGTGTCGGGTACGATTATCAAGAGAATGCTTGAATTACTTGTCTCTATTTTTTATAGTGATATGCCACGGATGATAATCACGAGAGTATTTCATGATTTTGTTAGTAATAGTTGTGATGGGAAGGGGGATAAGAAATAAAAGGTGGGTGAGGTGGATGAGGTGGGTGAGGAAATAAAAGGTGGGTGAGAGATCAGGTATTTCAGTAGGGGAGTAATGGTCTGAGTTAATGTTAATGATAAAGACGGGGAAATTTGAACTGCTTGAAGAGCTGTGGAAAGGGAGAGGACGTTACTGGTAAGTGTAATTTTTCCTGTATTAGGAATTTATGTAAATGGAGCGATGAAAGAGAATCATAGTCTACTTCAGGGTATTTGATCCACATCCGGAAGAAAATGAAGAATTAATTCTATCATCTTGGAAGCTGAGTTTTGTTGACTTTTTTATTTATCATGAAAAAGGATAACTATCGACCTGGATTATTGCTGCATATTGTTTCAGTATTTCAAATCACCTACCCATAGAATGAGCTAATTGTTTCCGATCACATGTTGAAGTATTTTTCGCGTATCACCTTCACCTGTCTACGTGCATACTAAGGCTTTAATTGAAAAGACTGCCCTCCGATTAAATAATACACTGCAGTCAGTTCTAGTTAAGCCTTTCTAAAACACACATTAAATTCATTTCCATGAAATAGTTAATCAAAGCACAGAAAAACAAGAAATATTCATGAATGTAAGAATTACCTGCAAATTCACTAGGTGTAAAACTTCTGTGTTCACGAGAGCAATTCATTTTTACTAACTAGGCAAAATTTTAATTGTAATTCGGAGTTCACTCCCTCAAGCATTACTCAAACGATGGCTTACTTCCTTCGTATAATTCCCGGACATAAAGAAGGATAATACAGCAAGGAAAGGCTGTGGCAGTTGTTGTTTGCCACCTAAAAGTATCATAATCATACATGTGGTCTGCAAGTGTCATAATCCTAATATCATCAAATAATCTTATCATAATCTTGATTCCAAGTAAATTTATATGTGTTAAGTGTTAAATTATAGGTATGCATTACACATTCTTTTTGAGTCAAGAACACGCCTGTTTTTGTCCATTTTTCCATCATTGAAACAATAGTGAGATCAAGATTATAAAATGCTAGCGTGTATGCCCGAAAGAAATAACAAGTTTTAATATCATGCATTTGAAGGACGAACTTAAAGCAACAGATTCTCAGGCATAATCAGAAAGTCTACGGATTTAACTCCAGCGGTTAAGAATCTATGTGCCTGAAAATCTGCGTATTTAACTACCAGTATTTAAGGGAGATTTCCATTGTAATAACAAAGGAGAAATTACGTACAAAAAGAATATAAATTTATGTATTTAAGGAGACACCTCGTATTTTATTAAATAGTGTTAATATTCTGACTCGACTTTGATATTTCTTTTGTGTTTGCCGTTGAAGTCGTCAGGTGAAGACGTGTGTCGTGTTGTGGCTCGCAACATCCCAGACGGAGGGCTGGTGTACGAGCTCGCCATCACCTTCCGGCTCTTCAAGCTCCCCACCGTGACGGCAGATGGCCTCCTGCTGGTGGTGCCCTCTGCTGACGGCATGAAGGTGGGCACCACTTCAGGAGTCTTAGTGCATTCTTGAAGCACTTTTGGTGTGAAGTACCGTATTTGACAGCAAATAGGACGCACTTTTTTCAAAATTTGGTCACGAAAAATCACCCTGCGTCTTATCCATCGAAGGGGAAGTTTGAGGCATCAAGTAGGCCTAGGCTAATCTTCTCTCTGACGCTCACTAACCCAGCTTACGCTCAGTACTTCACTTTATATGTTCTTTTCATCGTCGTGTCTCATATGCCGTCAAATACGGTAATATGAACATTACTTTGATAACCTTAACTTGAGGTTACTGCATTTCAATCAAGGGTATAAATCCAACACGAATTCTTACATCAAATTCACGTATGCTCTCACAATCCAAACTTATGCAGTCTGTGCCTGAAGTACCAACGATATACAACGCAGCAACTTATGACCAAACGTGTTCCAAAACAAAAAAAGCCGAAACCCTGATGATGAGATTCAATATCATGAGACATTTTTCCCGTAAGCCCACCAAATATTAAGACAGATCGAGCGTCCACTCTTATCGAGCACCAACAAGAGTGACAAATTCGTTCAGTCGATACCTACAACCAGTGCAGGTGTCTTTCGATATGGGTATAATTTCTTGCTTGTACACTGTCACTTGTAAGTGATTAGACAATTGCCGTAATATCAGGGACAGGTACTACTGGAACAATATCAGGGACAGGTCCCCTAGGAACAATATTAGGGACAGGTCCCACAAGAACAATATCAGGGACAGGTCCCACAAGAACAATATCAGGGACAGGTCCCACAAGAACAATATTAGGGACAGGTCCCACAAGAACAATATCTGGGACAGGTTCCACAAGAACAATATTAGGGACAGGTCCCACAAGAGCAATATCAGGGACAGGTCCCACAAGAGCAATATCAGGGACAGGTCCCACAAGAGCAATATCAGGGACAGGTCCCACAAGAGCAATATCAGGGACAGGTCCCACAAGAACAATATATCAGACATCTGATGAATCGAGATAAATGAAGTATCAGAATATTCTTCAAAATATATCAACAATATATTTCAACCTGAAGCACATGCAATAACTTCGACATAGTCAATAATTGAAGGGTGGAACGCACTAGTGGACTACTTGCATTTTTTCCCACCGGAGAAAATGCAAGTTGTCCACTAGTGCTGTCCACCCTTCATATTGTGAACTACTGGATCGTAATCGCCTCTGTCTGTGCTGTGTCAGCGACAGCACGGGAGTGGACTACTTGCATTTTTTCCCGTGGAAAATATATTATATTTACCATGGGAAAAAATGCAAGTAGTCCACTAGTGCTTTCCACCCTTCAATTACTGCCAGCAAATTATGTTACGCACTCAGTTAGACAACGCACTTCCTGCCCTCATGCGTAGTTTACTGTACGCTTTACTGTCATGCGTTGTTTACACAGCCGTACGTGTGTGAGACACACGTGCACAGACAGCTGCTCAAGTAACCTAATATCAGGAAAAAGTGTCTTAGTATTGCTCGAATTTTAAAGGATAAATATTCAGGTATTCTTTAAGAATCTTGTTAAGTGTACGTGTTTTGAGAACTGGTATGCTAAGCGTGCGCTGTTCAAGTGTTTTAATATATCTTTATCCATATAGAACACGTCTTCATCCTTAAATATCCGATAAAGATCTTGCTTGGACTAAGTCTTTTAAATACAAACATTCATAGGCAATGTGTGCTCAGTACTAGAAATATCTGCCTGAAGCTGTTCCTTCACTGTATAAATTTATATATATATATATATATATATATATATATATATATATATATATATATATATATATATATATATATATATATATATATATATATTACGATTTTGATGTATATTTTTAATCAAATTTGTTCCTTTTTAACAATTTCAGTATAATACAAAAGACCTGTCACGAGTTCAGCACAACAATTGCTATTACAAATTTCTGAAGTATGTCTACCTAAATCCCCAACACTACGTGCATTTTAGATGTCCCCCATAACAGATTTCTCAACTGAGTTCACCCTGAATTTTACTAATAACAACTTCATGAGCTACGCGCGTGCATTCCAAATTTGAAACGAAATTCCCTAAGTTGTCGGCTGTGGTACCCATAAAAATATCATACTTTTGTCCTCTGTTTCATATTACAGGACATACTGTACGTGTATCACGCGAAGACCGGCACTCAACTGCACAAGATGGTCCTCAAGTATCCAGGATACAAGGATTTCCAAGCAGTGACTCCCATGCCCAACCGGCCTTCCCAGGTGCGGTTGTGTCATGTTCATTGTACGGACCATGTGTGTCATGTTCATTGTACGGACCATGTGTGTCATGTTCATTGTGCAGACCATGTGTGTCATGTTCATTGTGCAGACCATGTGTGTCATGTTCATTGTGCAGACCATGTGTGTCATGTTCATTGTGCAGACCATGTGTGTCATGTTCATTGTGCAGACCATGTGTGTCATGTTCATTGTACGGACCATGTGTGTCATGTTCATTGTGCAGACCATGTGTGTCATGTTCATTGTGCAGACCATGTGTGTCATGTTCATTGTGCAGACCATGTGTGTCATGTTCATTGTGCAGACCATGTGTGTCATGTTCATTGTACAGACCATGTGTGTCATGTTCATTGTACGGACCATGTGTGTCATGTTCATTGTACGGACCATGTGTGTCATGTTCATTGTACGGACCATGTGTGTCATGTTCATTGTGCAGACTATGTGTATCATGTTTATGGTGCAGACCATGTGTATCATGTTTATGGTGCAGACCATGTGTGCCATGTTTATAGTGCAGACCATGTGTGACATGTTTATAGTGCAGACCATGTGTGTCATGTTCATTGTGCAGACCATGTCTCTCACGTTCACTGTGCAGACCATGTGTGTCATGTTCATTGTGCAGACCGTGTCTGTCATGTTTATGGTGCAGACCGTGTCTGTCATGTGCATGACAGTCACGTGGGCACAACAGCCACGATTGTGACAGTGTACACATAGTAATCCTAGAAGCGTGGTTTAAAACTGACACTTTTGTTGTGGCTGCGGTCGTTAAACTAGGAATATAATAATAATAAATATTTAAAACTGACTTGCTTGCTCAAGTCTGTCGGTAGACAGACAGGAACGACAGGTAAAGAAGGCTGTGCAGGCCGACCTGTGCAGGCTGACTTGACAGGTTATTTTTGCAGGTCAGGCCGACCTGTGCAGGCTGACTTGACAGGTTATCCATGCAGGTCAGGTCGACCTGTGCAGGTCTAATTAAGGCAAGGAGAGTGAACGAAGTTATTGTTCTGTGTACAGCAGGAGCTGAATTATGAACATTGAAGAGAAAATGTTAATTGGGAAATATATTTTCCGCAGGTGGTGCTCATTGATCCTGACAAAGGCAACATCGTCGACGTTCGTTCAAAGAAATTCATCAGATCCATCAACAAGTGGGGAGGCAAGGTGAGGAGGCAAGGTGAGGAGGCAAGGTGAGGAGGCAAGGTGAGGAGGCAAGGTGATGAGGCAAGGTGAGGAGGCAAGGTGAGGAGGCAAGATGAGAGAATTATTCTACGTTAATTAGGGAAAGAGAGGTCATCATGTTGGTTTAATTAGGGCAGGTGATGTCATTATGTTGAGTGAATTAGGAAAGATAAAGTCATTACGTCGACTTAATTAGATCTAGTGATGTTGTTATTTCAAATCTCATCTCGGCAGAGCTCAGAATTACAGTGCAATACACCCAATGAATATATTTATTTACTTTATTCAAGAAGTAAATATATTCGAAATGAACATCTAAGTTTGACAGACATCTTTCATTTCACACATTATTTTAGAATGAAATAAGGCAACAGGAACAAGCCGTTTGGTCCATTCTTGGGCTGTTTTCCAAATTCCCTGCCCGTCTGAAGTCAAGCCGTATTTTAGTAAGAATTAGTCGTAGTAAAAACCTGTGAGTAACGCGGCAAGAGTCTGTTATATATAATGATGGTTTAAATTCAGGGGTTGCAATACTTTAAAGTATGATAGTTTAAGTTTCATTTGAAAATAATCTTCAGCAACATACAATTCTACAAGGCAATCAATTCAACATTGGAACAATTTTGAACAATCCAGGGTTCCATAATTGATCAACTCACAATTTATATGGTTTCCAAAATAGTACAATTTTAAAATTGAATAAATCTACTATAAAGCATTTTGAAACCTCTACATTTCTACTATATTATTGACCTTAAATTTTCTAAATTTCAATACCAGTTTTTTATGCACTTCTTCGAAGGACTTCCTTCAATACCATCAATATTCCTGTAATTCCTCTAAAATGCAGTAACCGAACAATTACATAGGAAGTAACGTTCCACTATTTTTGCTCGTTGTTCCATTGCGTAGCAATTCATTTTGGAGGGTAGATTTTATGAATTTTTTGGGCAATATGTTGCGATTGTCGGTAGACTTGATAAGCAGGTAGAAAACTTTGAAATCTCTTCATGTAATCTGAATTAACCAAATCTCATTATCATTTTTAGTTTTATATTTATAATAACTTTAAAAAGGTACCTTACTTATGGGCCACCCTGTTCTTCCTGTCTTCGAAAACATGATCTGTCTTCTTGTTCAATTTCTTTATTGTGGCACATGGCACCGATCTCGATGCGACTATTATCACATTCCATAAGTCTTGTTGAATTTCTTTCTTAATGATGGACCAGAAATTTTCTGTTGGGTTCAAATCTAGAGAAATTGGAAGTCACACCACCAAATTGTCGTCTCTGAATCCCAACGCTGACTAACTGCAAAGGTGTATTCTCTTGCATGAACACGATCTTTTTCCGTAGTAACAAAAGCTGGTCTTCAAGTCTAGGTAAAAGTGCTCGATTCAAAAGTTCACATTATGAAACTGAGGTAATGATTCCCAGTGGCGTTAAATTAACCCAGCTCCATATTGTGAACTTTTGAATCAAACGCTTTTACCTTGGCTTAAAAACCAGCCTTTGTTACTCTGGAAAAAGATCGTGTTCGTGCAAGACAATGCATCTTGACATTCAGCGAAAACAACTCAGAAATATCTGGCTTCGCTGAGATTCAAATACGACGATTTGATGGTGTAGTCTCCAAATTTGTCAGATTTTAACTCAATGGATAATTTCGGGCATATCATAAATAGCGAAATTTTTGCTGATTGTCGGCAATTTACTTCGAAATAAGACTTATGGAAAACCATAGTAATCGCATCAAGATCGGTGTCATCTGCTTCAATGAAAAAATGGACTGAATCAACACTTGATCATGTTTTTGAAGTTATTAAGTGTGAAGGACGCTACATTAATAAATAACTTTTATGTTTTGTTAAATCTGCTCACTGTTCAGTTCAAATGTTATAGATTTATATGTATTACAATGTTGAAGTTAGTATCAGTTGTTTCTGATCTTCTTTGATAATGAATTAACTCTTCAGATCATGTTGGACTAATATCGTTGGTCGATACAAACAACAATTTTTAAGAAAAAGTGTTGTGTCTTTCAATATACATTGTTAGCATCGCAAATAGACATCCTAAATCCTCGATAAATTAATATGTACTGGCAAAATTGACATGTACTACATCCAAAAACACTTTTATAAAATATCTTAATCAATGTTATATTGGTCTATTACCATGAGGCTTACTGTACATGCGAGATGGGAAGAATATACAGTCAATATACAAGAGGTATTGAATGAACAGACAATATGCATAAATATTCCTTTGCTCAACCTTGCAATGTCTCATTCACTTGAACCTCATCAATTATCGGGAATTTTGCAGAGTTTCCATTCATTATTATGTCGTGACGAACTAGCCTTCGAAGAAAGACAGCCTGAATGCGTTATGTTTATTGTAACACTTTGTTGCTTTTGATGTGTGAGGTTATTAAAAAACGTCGAAAACGCTGGCGTCAGCGATAGCGAACCTTTTGTGTTGTGCTGACAGCGATCCCATGTGTCGTGCTGACACCAACACCATGTGTTGTACTGACACCAACACCATGTGTCGTGCTGACACCGGCACCATGTGTTTTGCTGACTACACTACACTAGTCCCCAACTACCGTATAAATGAAGCTGTCCTGTTGCTATAGTTGCAATCGTTTGCGCTGCTTGCAGAAGTGCTGTTTCATGTGGTGTTCTAGTGCATCTACTGGATATTCAGTTACATCAGTTGGTGGATTTTGTTTAATAAGTTACTCAGACACCATCACTTTCTTTGAGTATCTCCAGTGACTCACACTTGAATGCAGACTCATTTCTTTAGTTGTCGCGCGTCGAAATCGTTGAAGGCTTAACACTGACTTTTTTCCTAAGATTTTTTGTGATTTATTATTCAAAATGGCACGCAGGTCACCAGTGATGGTCGCTTTGGACTCTTCGCTCCCGCCAGAGGTGGACTGGAGCTTCTTGAGCTGCGCCATGGAACCTCAATCCACACCCTCATCCCCAGGGTGGCTGAGGGGGTCTTTGCTGTCATCTGCATGTTCACCAAGACTGATGAATATGTCTTGTATTATCACGGGGGTCGCAAGACCATCCGAGTCTTCAGGTGGGTCTTCCTACAAATGTGTTCTTTATTATGACGGAGGTCGCAAGTGAAAACATTCGGTGCAATATTGAAAAAAATGTTTCATACTTGAATGTGTCTAATTCAGATTACAAATTAATATAACCAGGGCAAATTATCTGCTGACATCGTACAATGCTGGTTCATGCATATTACTTCGGCGAGTATAAAAGGTAAGGTACAAATATATGATACTTTTCATACGTATGTACGGGGTTTCTACAATAAGGGTCACCATGATTTCGAAAAACTGCACCAGGTAACTTTAAATATTATTACAATTTGTTTTGTCTATTCTAATTTCTGTTTATTTTAATTTACCCAGGTTCGAGTTTTCTGCCCAGTCCCAAATCTTATCATGTCTGGTTCTTAATGCTTAGAACTCTTTCTCAAGTCTTCATTTTTTTATCAATAGCCCTTCGGTTCTTCATTTGAAATTTTCGTCATTGCGTATCATTTGTGTTTAAAAAATATCACTTGTCCGTAGTGGCCGGCAGATAAATGAACGTTAGTGTCAGGGTACCCGTTAAATTATCAGTGATTTCTAATCTCCAGAAAACCACACCAATAAATAATCATGAACACCTATTTGAAATTATCAGATACATAATCGTCAATTTCTTTATTCCATTACGGCTGGCTGAAAAATGATCACTAATTCTTGATCTTTGCAAAGACGCTGATGAGCAAGTGACAGTTACTCATTTCTCTTTCCAAAGAAGCCTGTGAATGAAATAAAACCACTCATTTCTTATCTTCCTAGGGTTGCTGACGGGGAATTGATCGCCAATTTCCGCGTCCAGGCTGAGCTGACAGCAATTGCATGTACGAATAGCTCTGACGGCGAGAGTATCGTGCTGGGTACCGTGGACGGTTGTGTGTCGTGCCTCACCATCGTCGATCCCGCCAAGCCGTCGGCCAAACACCTCCTAGCCAATCTACCATCCCGAGACCTTAAGGTACTTTTTATTTACGTTTGGTTGTGTCCGCAAAGCGTATCTCGATAGTTTAGGTCCAGACAAAAACCTTCTAGCCAATCTATCTTCACAAGACCGTAAGGTACTTCTTATTTACGTCCAGCTGTGTCCACAAGGTGTATCCTGATGATTTAGGTTTTACTAAGCCGTTACTTAAACACCTCCTAGTCATTCTACTTTTCTAACACCTCAAGATATTTTTTATTCATGTCCAGGCTGTGTTCAATAAAGAGGTTCAGGTCCGACAGCTAGATAGTTGCTCACGAATATCTTGTTTCCAAAATACAGCTACGACGCCCGTTGGACCACAGGGAAAGCTGTGCAACTGTAACCTCAATGTTTGGGCGCTTGAAAAATGTGCCTTAGAAAAGGTTGAGGATGAAGATGAAGTTACTGAAAAGGCCGAAATGTAACCACCGTCGGTAAACTTGAAAAGGCCTCTAGAGGAAGCAACTTAGAATTTCTGACATGGCTTTTCAAGCTACTAGAATTGATTGAGTTTTTCAAGCATCCGTATTACCGTCGAGTTTTGTGAGGTGCATGGTGGTGCACCAAACAAATCTGTGTAGCCAAGTACGGATCATGATGTCATGTTGGTATGGGTCATGGTGTCTGGTTGGTATGGATCATGGTGTCTGGTTGGTATGGGTCATGGTGTCTGGTTGGTATGGATCATGGTGTCTGGTTGGTATGGATCATGGTGTCTGGTTGGTATGGATCATGGTGTCTGGTTGGTATGGGTCATGGTGTGTGGTTG
>VCRD01001846.1:0-13254 GCA_006783055.1 Trinorchestia longiramus
CAGAGTAGGACGGTGTGTAGGAGAGGAGTGATGCAGTGTAAAGAGAACAGAGTACAGAGTAAGACGGTGTGTAGGAGAGGAGTGATGCAGTGTAAAGAGAACAGAGTACAGAGTAGGATGGTGTGTAGGAGAGGAGTGATGCAGTGTAAAGAGAACAGAGTACAGAGTAGGACGGTGTAGGAGAGGAGTGATGCAGTGTAAAGAGAACAGAGTACAGAGTAGGACGGTGTGTAGGAGAGGAGTGATGCAGTGTAAAGAGAACAGAGTACAGAGTAGGACGGTGTGTAGGAGAGGAGTGATGCAGTGTAAAGAGAACAGAGTACAGAGTAGGACGGTGTGTAGGAGAGGAGTGATGCAGTGTAAAGAGAACAGAGTACAGAGTAAGACGGTGTGTAGGAGAGACACCTGCAATAAATAAGATAACGTGAGCAGCACAGCAAAAACTAGGAACACCTCCTGGATGACCGTCTCTCGAGGACATGACATCACAGCTACGTACGTACTCCTCAACACTCCACACGCAATACCACATGCAAAATAACCAAGAATGTTATGAAACTTAACAAGGGATGTTTGAAGTGTGATGGGTTAAGTCAATAGGAATCTCACCTCCGAGCCTCAAATTACAATATGTTGTTTGAAAGCGCATTTTTTTGCGCATGTCGCTAATAACTAAAAAATATTGCCAGAATATTGGTATAAAATATTCTGTACAAAAAAGTCTGACCATATCATAGAAAATTTCATCCAGAGAAGCAGTGAGTGAAATAAGCGAGCCACCAGACACGCGCTGCTGCTCACATGCATTAACACGTTGCCTGCGATTGCCTAGCTGGTGCAAATCTTTACTTTGTACACACAGTCACTAGAAAGCCTTGAAAAAATTATAGAACCTAACCTGAGCGACCCACCGGCGGGTCGTATCGCACTCAACGTGTTAAAATAATTTAATCAGCGAGCAGAAGAACGCTGTTCATTTAGCACACAGCTCGGACTGACGAGGCCTTTTCATGTTCACAGAAATTCAGGATTGATGGTCCAGGAAAGAGCGGTCAAGGGTTTCTGGACGATTAAAACTCACCACGCTCAGCATTAAGTTGTCAGAGAGTAAAATTAGTATCAGAATTGTTAGTTCTCAAAGATCTATCGCTACGCAGACAGTGCAGTCACGAGTGAATGTCAAGGGTTGACAAATATAAAAAGAAACACGAAACATTTAAAACCCTCAATAAAGACTCCTTTATGAATTTCTATCATGGATGCCTTTTGAGTTTAATAATATAGTCAATTGTCAACAAAAGCATTTGTAACGCAAAGATATCCATTGAACATGCAGTATATATATATATAAATAAATGTAAATATAAATATATAAATTGGCGAGCGCTGTTCGAGTAATTGTCTAATTGCTTTAATAAATCAAACAGTTTTATTACCTCAAAACGAATATTTGAAAACCCCAGGACCCTCTAAATTTATGAAAAATTAAATAAAGACCAGCCTAATATACATACATACACACCCAACAATTAAGCGGTATAAAAAAGATCTACAAACAAAAAGAACAGAGCGTTGTAACAAATATTGCTGTTGCAATAGCTGGCGCTCAGAACTGATCTGAAGCCTAAAATCTTCACGAGTAATGATAGTAAAAGTTACAAAAGACTAGAAGTCAGAGATATTTTACGCTAATAGTAGTACATTTACAAAAGCTATTTTTTAATATACATTCCTAATAACACAGGGAGGCATAATAAAGATAAAAGAGTTGGTATTCAACGAAATGGCCACTGTGTACACCTCAACACAAAATGTTCCTGGACGAATTGTGATGTGAACGCAGAAGCCAAATGGAAGGAGGCATATCACAGACGGAATGCAGCAATGTTAGTGTAAACTTCCTCAAATAAACAAGAAAGTTATGATGAAGATACAACGTATTTTGAGGCATTCTGGCTACTCCTTGCTGACATTCCACATAGTACAAGCATTAAATGTTAATTTGACTTGCATGGCGTTCCAAGCTGAGCGCTCTCAAAGTTTCAGCAGGTCATTTCAGGTCATTTGAATCTCGGGACACTAGGGGCAGATCTTTTTTTGATGTTTGTGAAAATATCTGTTGGAGGAATTTACACGCAATAAATAAAAGAGCCGCTTACTTAATCACACACGATCTCGGTACACGATCGAGGGTGTAAACTTGTAAAAGCATGATGGTAACACGATTCCGCGGCCTGAAAACTAAAGCGTGCAATCGAAACTGTTTCAACGTCTAAATTTGCGCACATTTTGTTTCCCGACATCAAATTGATGAGTGTGGAATAGACCCTAGAATTTGATAGATCATTTCTCAAAGTGGCCTTTCATTAGCAGCACGCACACAGAGCCACACCGAATAACTGCATGCGTAAATGAAGTGTTATCAGCCCAGAGTGGCGAGATGGAGTCAGTGTTGTGGATAATTATTTTAAAGTTAAATAAAATCAAAGCTAAACAACACATAAACTACGCTGTCTTCAATAGAGGAACTTGCTTACTAAGAACGGCTTAAAAGGTTATAATGAAGATTAGATTAATTTTGTTTTACAACCATAGCTATTCAAAAACGCTGAACAGTAGCCTTGGACATTACATACAGTAGATACCAAAAAAAGATAACTCGAAATTATTCGTAGAGGGGAAATGTACCACGATATATTGGCTTCCTGTACTAGAGAAATAGAAAAGGACTAAGACTAATTAACGTGAAATTGAACCAACAACACCCTTTTTAAACAAGTGGTCTGTACAGAATACATGTGGTTGTCCCCGTGAAAAGCCTTTTTGAAAGTGTGCAGACTACGATGCCTGCTGTTACATTGATCAGTTACGAGGAACTCTGGAGTGCAGGTATCCTACCTACGTATCCCTGACAACAATTCTCAAACGTACCCCAGTGCCAGGAGGTCCAAACATCCTAATAGTAAGCACCCCTAAGGTTCTTTAATTGAATAAAATAATATTAGTCTCATGAATCCAAAGTCATGATTCCTAATACATCCTAAGCTGAGAGGAGAGCAAATGAATTCAGAATGACTAAAAATAACAGAAACTTAAGTTTTAAAAAAGATATATTGGTATCGCACTTGAACTTGACATCTAGAGAAGCATTGAGGCATCCGGCTTGCAGAAACGTCAACATTATAACCATCGACACCAACGCTCAAGAATATACGTAAGTCAATATTTCGATGACCATCGAATAGGCGCATACCTTCAACCGTGGCAAACACAAAACTGTTAACACAAAGGTAACACTGGGTAGTTTGACAGTTATAAAACTCGCAACTTAAGTCCAAACACGGCCCCAAAAGAGCGCAATGAGAGTTCTGAGCGCTGCAGTGCGCTAACACAATGCGGTGTCTAATGACTGCTTAAAGGACCATTGGGCACCAAGAAGACTATTCAAATGTTCGAGGAGATCTGAGGAGATAAGGGAGGAGACGACCGAGGCGGGCATGGAGACACCTTAATGGGCACAATCTACAGCACGGTGACAACTTTTTGTGCCATGAACACTTGCTGAGTAGGGGATGCACTTGTGCTCGTGGGCGACGCAAGTGAGCAACTCTCCTATTGAATCGTGCATTAAATGAATTTATTTTTCTGGGTCTCGACGAAAAATGTCCCACATATTCCACTGCTTACGTAGCAAATGGTAATCGCAAATCTGGTTCCCCATGAGAGCTGCGTCATCTAGCTACTTATAATATTGTATCAGCCTAGAGGAATGTTTATTGCAAAGACTTAAAATTATATAAATTGTCGGTAATGATGCAAATTTGTTCTTCTTATTAACAAACTTATATCCTTAAAAACCCACCGAATAAATGACATAACCAACTGTTAACGAAAATTGGAACGATGAAACGGCAAACATGTACAGGGTATCCATGAAGTCTCTAATAAAGTCTCAACAGCACTTCTTTCACAAACAGGATCAATGAAACACTCAAATGCAAAATGTGATTAAAAACTTTAATAAACACTGAATATAATACAACAATAAGTTTGTAATATATTTTTAATAAATTTGTAATCAATTTTTTAAATGATAAAGAGACTTTATGGACACCCTGTATATCCAAATGTATCACAATTTAGAATAAATACAGAATATCTCATGAGAATGATCAAAATTGATATAAAGTTCAGTTAAAACAAAAAATATTGAATCCGAAAAAATAAATCAGGGTTGAAAAAGATTCTTCAATCAGAAAGTTCAAATTGAAATGTATCCTAAGCATCATCAAAGTAATTGTGAACGTTAGGTTCAATAAACATAACTCGTAAGACTGCATGTGACCTGCAGAAAACAAGTCGAGCCCAAACAAAATAATGTGAGGATTTGGTCGGACTTTCTGAAATCGTGAAGCACCGTGAGCTACTAGGTCTACTCCAGTGGAGCACTCAAATGCAGTCAGAAATAAATCGTTAACTCATTAAGAGTACCTTGTCGCAAAACTGTTGTCACACCAGAAGCCTGCTTATGTAATTTGATGAATAGTATGAATTAAGACATGTGTCTGTTACAGTAATAGGCCCGTTAGGGTGCAGTTACAGTCAGTTTTGAAAATGCATGTAAAATGGGATGTAATTTAAGACCCTAAAAGAAGTCTGATTAATGTCTTATGTTCTTAGGCACGTATGTAGAGTATACGTACAATAGTATTCACGTACACAGAATGAGTGACTGAGGTGAAAATTTTACGACGTTAGATTCACTTTAAATTTAGGACTTCAGGAAAGGAACGCGTAAAATAATTTCATGGCATTACTTCAGAACGTTCTACAGTTCTACTTGTTCTACTTTAAAATTGAAATTGATTGAAAGTTAGTACTTTCAAATCAAAGACACTGAATCCCACAAAGCGATGAATCTATCAATTAACTTTGCATAATGAGAGAATTCTTCACTTTTCGAAAACTTACTCAGGATGACTCATTACTCAAATGATTCATCCTCAGCGAAGGAGTAAAGTCACCCGAAAGAACAATCAACGCCTGATTTTGATTATGTAAACCGAGATGTCCAGAACAAATTAATGCCGACAGCGGCCAAAAAATCTTCACCTCAAATCTCCAACGAGCTCAACAAATGCAATTAGCTCACTCTCGTATGCTCTAGAAAATAAGATAAAAACTCTTTTCGTTTAAATTCAGGCGGTGACTGAGCGATATAATCTGATACCTTCTTAGGGGAAGTTATAGACATGAGCAATTATCGCCATCTCTCCATCAGGCGTGGAGCAAGACAAGCCCAAGGTGGAGGCTTCCTGTCAACACGGGGCATCTCGCCACTGCGCTCCAGTGTGTGTTCTAAGGGCGCATCTTCTGCCTCATGAGTTACTGAAACCAATCCATGGCGAAAAAGATCAGTTGCAGGAAAAATCTTAGCGTTCAATAATGGGAATGTTGACCAACGTGCAACAAAAGTACCAACAGAAACACAGTCATCGCAAGAACAACTGTAGGAAGAATATCGGCAACATCAACAGCCCCATCATCGCTAACGAAGACAGCCACTAGTCGCAGAGGCGTTGGTTTCGAGAACCACTATCAATAAGAGTACACACAGCCTCTCAAAGGATCAGATGGCCCAAGGTGGGCCCAGACAATACAGTCAATTAAGCAGCAACATGGACACTGCTTTCGAGACTAGACCACGCTACCGCTAGCTCAGTGCTCATGCAGGGATGAACGATACTTGGTAAAAATCATGAGAGGGTAGGATGGTATCAGGTGAGGGCGGATAAACGGTAAACTATACTTGATATAGTGGCTTAAAAGACGTAAAATGCATATTAGGTAAAGGCCGGAGGAGCGATGAACGCTGGGGAAAGACAGGTTCGAGGGATGAACGATACCAAAACCATGGACAGATTGAGAGAAACTTAAAAGATACTGAAGGTTAGGAAAGGGAGGGTAGAGGTCGGAAGAAGAATAAAAGCTTTAAACAAGTATTAGCAACCGGATGAGTTATAACTTTGATAACTTCATGAGGTGGATTTGACCGCCTCGAATGCTGATCAAAGTGTGTAGTCTATCCGGTAAAATTTAAGAATCGTGATAAATGCCACAAGAAGATATAGGAAGAGGTAAGGATGATACTAGAAGAGGAGCTAATACTTGAAAATAAAATTACTCCAAGAAGTAAATTACTTATGAAGCGACTATGCAACGGTGTAAAAAGTTGGAAGATTAGAAGTATTGAGTGAAAAATTATGAAGAGGTTCAATAACGGTTGTGCTAGACAGACTGGCCAAAGAATAATACAAGGAAACATGAAAGGGAGATGAAAATAATAAGTGAACCTGAACAAATCATACTCGAAACACGTGAAATTTGTTAATTAACATGTAAAGTATGACGACACTATGCGCTAATTGAATTTACTTGCATTCTTTGAAACAATTTTCAACAATGGATTCATCGGAACTTAGTCAACACATTCTCTGTTGAACTACATCAAGTCCAGGTCATGTACTCTGAGCTAAAAAGATGTACCCGAAACAGCAAAATGGCCGAGTTACATTTGCCGTGCATGAACAGCAGCTCTCCAGCAGACAACAAAATGAATACAATGTCAGTGGGCTGCAGGTCAGTCGCTGGTGTCCACCTTGATAGCCACGAATATGTCTGCTGTAAATCGCCCTCACCCAGATTACCATCCGAGACAATCGCTAAACGATCGCTTCACTCCTCCACATCCCAAGTCTACACGCGTTACTGAGACGGCTGAAAAATATACGACACTTAATTTATTGTCGTTCATGGCTGAGCTTACGGGATGCAAGGTGAGTTGTACCAGTCATTACTATACTACGACAGTCATTACAGCAACTGTACAAGGAAGAGATGAATCGCTGTGCACATATTGACATCTCTTGCATTTTTATTTGAAGTTAAAAATATTTTACGGACAGCTTTGGAGAATTTCCTTGAAAGAAAGGGCGGCGAGTATGAATATCGACAACACAAGGAGTTGCTGTAAAATATCATAGCAGGTTTAATAATTCATAGAAGATAAGCTGAACTGTTTTCTTTCGATTGTAGAAAAAACAACTCATGGTTAACTTCTGTCTTTGGAAAATAATATTTTACGAGCACATGAATTAAATTAGAAGTTACGTCCTTCTTCTGACGCACACAACTTTATGTTTGTAGATCAAAGTGATATTTTTACCTACTTAAACATAAACAGTCCCTTAACCTTAGTCATTGTATTCTTTCTTTTTGCTTCTGAATGTGTCCTGTAGGCTCAGTTTGGACCTCAAATCGAGTCTGGCACTGGAATCTAAAGAAGGACGGCGACTGCAGTTGGTCTACAAACACTAAGTGCAAGATAAAAGACGCAGCTAGCTCAGCAGCCGAGATAACTGAGAATACCAAACGACCAACAATCTTGACACAGCGCTGCAACTCTTGTAATAATATGCAAAGAAACTTCACACTAAATTTACAGTGCGGAGAAATATTAGTTAGCAAAGGTTGCAACTCATTGGAATGTCATATATACTTACGTTACTTTCGAGATTATGAGACAATGCGTGAAAAAATAAAACAAAATTTATATCGATATATAAACGAACATCAGTCAATTGTTCAAACGAACGAGAATTCGATAGAATTTTCAAATATGCAATCCAAGTAAGTTAAAGATTTTCTTACGAATATAAATAACATAACCTGTCACTTTATTTATAATAATTGGGTAGCTATTGTCAGAGGAGAGTAGCACTTATAAAAAGAGAGATTTCTCAACTCATTCGCTTCCAAGATCTAGTTTTTAATCACTCATGAGTGGACCTTGGACATGAATGTGTCTCACGATCTTGGAATTAACGTACACCTTGATCAGAATCATATTCAGTTTCAGATTTAAATTCAGATTTAAACCTTAGCTAAGCGGAATCATTCCTCCATACAAGTTGACACTCTCGGCACTGGCATCTGACATGACCACTTGACCTTCATAGGACAAACACCGTCTGTTTAAGGAAATGAGAAGATAACTAGGAATTAGCCCATCGTGAATTACGGTCGTTATTTCTATTGTGAACATAGTGTAGGTGCACAATAGTAGTGCAATAAAATAAGTTCTCACCAACGTTGAGAACACTGCACTACTCTTGCAGTTACAAACGATATGCACAATCTTTGCAGCATGGCACAATGAATGGCGAGTGGAGACTGATGTACACGAACTGCCGCAGCCAAGGTTCCATAGCGAGACCTGCTTCACCAGAGCTTCTTTATTCAGGGCAGAATTTGTTCTCTACACGGTGCTTCGTTGCTTCCAGACGTTGTAGGAAGTTGCTTTTGGGCCCCTTTAGAGTCACCTTATCGTTATGTTGTGTTCGTGTTTATTGAACGCCATTCACAGGAGAGGATGATAAGCCTAGGTACGATTCATGGTGGTGATCAGCTGCCAATGCTATTGCTGCCCTTGTGGATCAAGCATCGGTCAAGCGTTGTGTTCGACTTACGAATGCTAATCCTATGGTTACTGCCCAATGCTTCAAATTCGCATAAAATAAATCCCACTAAATTGGCTTTGAAGTTACTGACAAGAGGAAATAAGAAGATGAAGGCTGGAAAATATTGTTTGCTCTGAAATTGATAAATAAAAGAATATCTATGCATCGTACTCTCTGTAGCTCAACAAAATGATAGGAGAGCTTGTGTTCGTGCAAGATTAAAGATAAAACAAATCTCACAATGCAAAGCACCCAGTTCTCGGCCCACGAAGGCATCCAAAATCATATGGGTCCAGATTTTTTTTTCAATTAAACAAGATTGTAAATTGAGGACTACAGACGATAACAAAAATAACAGCGTGCTCAAAAAAATATGAAAAAAGTGAAAGCAACTTAAATTGAGTCCCTCTCAATTGTTCACATTACTTTCAAGGCCCATAATTAAACTTACCATAATATATGTATAAACGATTAAATCTCGATGAACATTTCATATAATTGAAAGTTTTATCTTTCAACTATGCTTATAAATCAATATTAAACAAATTTACATTATACATAAAATCACGAAATAAAATAGACATTACCTAAAAATGCCTTAAATTGCCATCCCTCGCAACTGTTGAAGTAAAGAGCCGACGCTTTCACAGATCAGCACGCAGGGCTGCAGCGGAAATCTGATGTTCTTATAAAAAAGTCTTCCAGAAATAGAAAAATTTCCCCCAGAAATAGAAAAAGTTTCCATGCTCGGTTGGCAAATAATGAAAAAGTTTCTATAGTACAAAATGATAAGAATGGCGGTTGATTTTGGACAAGAAGCTTACCATCATTCTACCGTGAAACGGCTTAGAAGTGATTGAATTTCCTCTAACATGAAATCTACAAGACTTCAGAGGTACAAACCGTCATAATCCTCCGTATTGAAACTAACAAAGAAGTCCCCAAAGCAGGCATTGGCAAGCCCACAATGCAAGTACGAGAAGCTATTTACTTCCTGAGGTTCGTCCATTAAATCGGCCGGGAATCAGCAACCAACACCATGACATTGGCGAGACCGGCTCTATATGCGGAAGGTTTAAGAGGCCGATGATTCTGTACGAGTATTGAAAATAAAACCTGACAAAGTATCACATCATATATTGCTTCATGAGTATAGTCATATTTGCAAATAAAGAAAAGAAATTATGATCATCATAGACTTTTTCGTTGCACATGAATTAAATCCTTACGAACAAAAATATAAAACTTGGTTTTCGAAAGTGGTTGCGTACAGCAGCATTTCTGTTACTACTGCTATGTAGGGCTTACTGATTTGAGTTTTCTCTGAAAACATGATGCTTTTTGCATGTGAAAGTAGTAAAAAATTAGACAGAAAACTTACAAGATTTATTGATTCTGGGCTATTGTGGAAGTAAAACAACTGTCTGAGTCCTCGACAATGAACGATGCAAGAAACTTTCGAAGCAAGAAAAAGTTCAATCTTTCAATAGGTCGTAAAGTGACTTGCAGTTGCAGGTAGCACTGCTACTGTCATGCTTCTGCTGTATGTACCTTTCTAGGCAAACACTAGTTAGTGAATGGAAACATGTGATTTATAATGCGAGAAAATTGTAAAAAACAGGGGCGATAAAATCGGATCAAATTGATTGTCATGTAATTTTAGGAAGTTTGCTGATTAGTAAATTCTTTAGTCCACGTTTTACCCCACGCACACAAAATAATTTTGTAGGTCACTTCAATTCTCACTTCATCGGAAGTCGAATGAGGGCACCTAAAACATTATATGGTTTTTGTGCACCCAGAAGAGCTCCACTATTTTGTAGAATGGAACAACAACAGGGAACTTTTTCCCCCCAAAAAACTAAGCTTTGCTAAATTCGATTCTGCAGTGATGCGCACCGAATTTGATTTGGTTCTAAAGAAACACTTTAGAATCACGTACTCTAAAGAACAGGTGGCCGCACATGTAGCTCATGTTAATTTTGTGGGTCTTGGCTCAATGAATGGCAAGTAAATCACAACGCAAGCTGAGGTGCAAGTAATTAGTGATAGTATGACGTCGCATATTTTGGCGAGAGGTCGGAAAAGACTGCAGGACTGCCAGCTCATTGCAGGTCACAAAACAATGCACGAGGGACCCACGTTTCCTGAGAATTAGGTTGTACGAGCCAATAGTCAGAGAAACGCTCAGTAAAAAGTTCAAGAAATTCTTCGCCATGATAGCTGTAGTCGAGCTAGCGATGATGTATGTGAGAACTTTACTTCTGGAATAAAGCTGCTAGCTTCACCGTAAAAGTCAGAGAACAATTTTGCAAACTGTTTTACTTCTATGATAGAATCGGAAGACCTGTACATAAATTATAACTCAGGATAATATTACCCCAAAAGAACGTAAAATCATCGTTAAATTACAAACTGTTTGATATAGTTAGTCTATTTTATTGTGGTGTATTAACTCAACGGATTCAACAACTTATTTTTGTGTACAAGAAACTATCCTCAAGTTCTTTGAGGTAGACTTACGAAATAAATTTTCTGTAAAACGACGGGCATTGCAGCAACATCAAAACAAAAGAAGTCAATCTCAATCCAAAGTTCCACTACTTGGATAGCGCAGTAAACGAGTTCATCAAAAAACTTTACCCAGGTGAGCATAATATTCTGACTCGTCAAAGTTGTTAAAAGCGGAAGAGCAAATCTACTGTATGCAATTTATATATCAACATTCTTCTACCGAATAAAATCGTATAAATATTGTACTTTCATTACAATAAAATAATTTATTTTTTCAAGTTGTGAACGTTTGTATCGGTTTCGGTACAGACACCCATGATAAACTGGAAGGAATAAGGACAGGATAACCGTCTAGCATCCCCAGTATATCTGCCTGAGGTAACCCTGAAAGTTGTACAGTGTAACCAACAGCTTTCAGTTAGAGCCTAATTAGCAACCGTGGGCATACTTCGCATCTTGAAAGAGTGAGGGGGCCCTGAAAACGGTATGATGCACATTATTATTGCTCATTATTTCGTTTATTTACCTTAACATTAAATTCAAGTCAGTTGTTCACTGCACATCACCAAAGTTCTGATAATCTATCTCTGTTCATCATTCTAATTTCCTCATTTGAATCAGGAGCATAGCTTCTAACAATCTCTAGCACGTGCAGATCAGCATTTTCTGTGAACGCATGTGAAAATGAAAGTAAATTCAAGGCTGAAACAGTCAAGGAAGATCCATGAGCCTAGATTGGTGAACTAGAGCGTCGCCAGCGCACAAAGCGGCAGTAGATTTATTGAAAACCGTTAAATAAATTGCAGGCGAATGCAAGTCCAGCGTCGAGTGCCGAGCATTCAGGAAGATTCTAAAGGTACCGCTGTAACTTGTAGCAGTGCGACAGACACTCGGAATCTCGTATCAAGACCGTCAAAAGAATCCAATAAATATTCGATTACTCTGCAGTCGTTGATGTCCTAGAATAAAGACTCTCAGAGACGAACGATTAACGCTGAGGCCCAACGACTGTTTCCATTGCAAGCTTCAGCCAGCATTCAGTAACTCGCAGCAAGCACGAACGAGTTGCTTGCAAAATTAGGAGGCATCCAAGTACAGCAATCGAGTAAAACTAATTCAAATCCCAGCAGCAAGCTCTATTTACGCCTTACAACACGTACGATTGAGCCTAATTAGCATCCGTGGGCATACAGGATGCGTTTTTCACTAAAAGGGGATAATACGTGTCTGTCAAGTATTTTTTATGCAATTTTAGCGCACTTGAAGAAGGAATAAAATTTAATACGCCGGCTTCCTGTTTTCTGAACTCTTGAACGAGCAAGACGTGAGAGACATTATTTGGTGATGCCATAAAAGCAAGTGCAAGCAAGCAAACACAAATAGACTGATCTTGCCGAGTTCGTGTTGTCGATCATACACAGGAATACAAATTAATGCAGCCACGAGGTACATTTCCAGGGTGGCAAGCACTGATTGAAGGCATTGAAATGAAATGCGAATACACGTTACTGAGAACTCTGAGAAAAGTTGCGATGCTTGTCGACAGTAAACTGGCGTTCACAATTATACTCAACCCTATTAATAAATAAATAAAAAGAATGCAAAAATTGTTTTATTTTCTAATAAAGTTTTTTACAGATGCACAACACATTTACAAAACTCGATTATCTCAATTCAAGAGCTCCTCGTAAGCTTTCAGAGGTATCAACCTGAAAGACGCTTCAACTTCTCAGACGCTCTTTGATAACATCAAACATATGGTAACACAAGCAATATCTGTTAAATATTTTGTAAAATTAGGTGAGCATAATCAGCTGCAGTTCAGGAGGGAGCGGCTGAGACACAGTAAGCGTCATCATTAGCAGGTGGTTAACAACAAAACTCATGTTCGACAGCCCACACTCGCTCACTACCCACCTTCTGAAGTGCTTTATGCACTCAACATTCTCACCAGCTGTTCAACAAATACTTTCAATGAGTGATTCACACGGATAGAACCTTCTAAGTGCCCTCATTATAACTCCAAAAGCAGACAAGCTTCCACTAGCTTTCAGCAGGTACCCTCTGTTCTTCATTTTTAACATTTGAGCGTAGCGACATTACACACCATAAAGTCTTAACTGCTTCTAACAGCTATACTGCTACTGCAACAGCGTTTAAAATGTTTGGTTCAGTTTCTCAATTGCCTTTAGCAGCTGTTAAGCCTTTCATACTAGTTTTA
>VCRD01001846.1:14283-95404 GCA_006783055.1 Trinorchestia longiramus
TTTATGATAAGGCATTTTTAAAAACCAATGATGTTACATTTCTTATGTACCAACTTTATTGGAAATATACGTTTTTGTTTGTTTTTTTTGTTTGTATATTTAAAATTTAGGCTATGATAGGTACGATGTAATTAAAAATACTAAATGAGGAAGCCTATGTTCAGTACTGTTCATAATTTTTGATAATCCAATCTCCAGCTGTTGACGTGTTTATACTAAGTAAAATTTGTTTTAACAAAATGCATTCAAATTTAATTATCAAAAACTATTATTCTGCTTTCATGTAGTAGTTTTTATGAGTAAAATAATTAATTAGAATCATTACATCATACTATAACCTGAAAAATTATGGATGTCATTCCAGGACATGTTTTTTTATGTTTCGCTTTCTATGTCTCAATACGCGTTCCAGTTTCTAGACTCAGACAAACACAAGGAGCAAATTTTACTGAACCGCTACTCTAATATTGCCTCGAAACAGCATGACGGACGGATTATTGTACTGCTATTGTCGCCTGCAGTGCGATGTCGAATCCTTCAGATCAGAAAAACTGAAATGAAATGCAGGGGATTTGGGTACTCATTGGGAATTGATAAGCTTATTAACAGACATGTTTGTTGCCTGATAACCTTCTTAAAGATATATAGACGCGTCTACCAGTGCTTCGTTTGACTGCCTTCTCCGGATACGTATATTTCAGGAGCAATACACGTTTTTCAGCCGTTAAATACCATATTGAGATAGAAATAAATGTAAAAGAATAGGATTTTGATAAAGCACAATACCTTTCCATATACATAGCGCGTAGAAGTTTTTGCATACACTACACGTTAATTCCAAAGTACCTTCCGGAAAGATATACAGAATTGATTAAAGAAGTAGATCGTTTCCTTTGATAGTAGTAGGATTCGACGATTAAGAGCTTATCGTAAGTTTTTAACTAGCAGGGTTTTACGATGAATTGTTATTTGAGAATATATTTCTCTGTAAATGGCATTTACCGATATTAAATTTAATATAATCATCATATTCATTTTGAACAACTGATTTCGGTTGTGAAAAAAGAGTAAAAGCTCATAACTTAATAAAAAAATGACGTCATAAAACATTAATAGTAGATCTTCAAAATAAGTTGTTCATGCTGACTTGTGGATATGTGGCATGAAGTAAGATTGCAGAATGTATAAAAATACAAAAAAAAAACAATTTTCTCCAAGTATTTTAGAACTCTAATAATAATTCCCCTTAACATTTACCTAGAATAAGACAACCTTTCCTAATTTCCAGGCATCCTTCATAGCAACTGCGCTGCCTGATAATCTGAATGCACCTTGCATCACTACAGCGGCCGTGCTCCGTTTACACCGCAATTACCGTTAAAGCTGCACCATAGAGCTCTGTGTAGTACACCTTGTGCACAACCAGCAACTTACACGGGGCACGCAACGATGTACAGCCACATGATGGAGCACGCCTTGTATAACACAACAGTAGACCCAGACCTAGAGAGACACGGGACTGCACGGGCACATGGTGCAACATACCTTGTACAACAACAGCAGATCCGGAGCTAGACAGACACAGGACTGCACGGTCAGTCCTAAGGCAAACTCTCGCTAGTTCCCCCTCAGTGAGAGTGAGCAACCTAGAGATTCTCATCTGCAGCTGCTGCCAATACCTCAGGCAAACGTCGAACTTTCAAGTGATTTCAAGAATTGCGTAAACATTTTGTTATTTTTTACACATGGCTATTTCCTTAGTTCCGATAAGAAGCATGCATTAATTTCGTAATGTCAGCTCATTAATCATGTAAAAAAATAGTTTAGTTACTTGTTTTGTACAAAACCAGAATCAATAATTTGAAAAACACGATTTTTATTCAACAAGAGCTGTGGGTAAAAAAATCTTTGCGTAACTTTTCGAAATCCATTAAATCAGGTTAGCATGCGGGAAGATTAGTTCAAAAATAGCTGAGAAATTTATCCGTATCAGTAATTATCAATTCATATAAAAGGATCGAAAAGTGTTCGGTGGCTCTTCGTCAGTGCTCGTGTGTAAATTAAAGTAAAAACTTTCAAATGTTTAGAGAGAGATTTTTTCTGTCGAAACGAGATTGCTAAGAGAGAGCAGAACAACTGCAGCTCAGCCCACGTGTTGGGGATACAAAAACCCGTGGGCTGGCGAATCATGGTGAACACATTTCATTAGTTATACATGAAGTTTTCTTCACAACTAAATGGTATGAAACTATCCTGCAGGTTAATAGCATTATTAAACTTTCTTTCATCAAAAGGTAGCTCATGTTTGTACGTGAGGAATGCGAAATACTAGAGAACAGCGCACAAAGTAGGCCAATTCGAAGTTAAATTTAAAAATTTCACCAAAGGCTGCATCCTCACTGTGGGATCACAGGCACGATTGAAGAGCAGGTGCAACAAACACAGCTTTCGCATGAGCCCTTGACCATCATGAAAACTGAATGTTAAAAAAAAATGCCAATGAATTCAATCAGCTTTTGAACAACATTCCTCGAGTTACTTTGTAGTTTTAGTAAATGGAATGTTCCTAAGCCTAAGTTTATAAATCTGTAAATGCATTACTCGGCATTGCAACATTTATCAAACATCCATACACAGCTATTCACGTCACACAAACTAAAACACCTGCACCTTATAAACCGAATACAAAAATAATTCAGTAAATTCAATAAGTCCCTTTTGTAAGACAAATTTCACTGTAGGAAACATATTTTGGAACTTGATTTGCTCTTAGATTTCAGTTACTCAGTTTGGCCAAAAATAACAAAATTTCTACGGGGCCTCAAAAAAGTATGAAATGAGAATAAAAATCAGATCGTAGGAATTATTTTGTTTCATAGGCTCACTCACCCTATTATTTTTTGAAATACCAATAGGAATATGTGCGATACTTCTAATGCAAAAAAACCATTCCTGAACTAAAATGTTAGGCAATCTATATAATTCTGTTTTCACGCTGTCGCTTTGAGCTAAATTGCTGGATCAGTTTCCGACATGTCCAATTTGATAAGCAACAATTTTCCTGACATATTGACGGATTAGGATTATAGGTGCTGGAGCCCGCCTATGCAGGCACTGGTGCAGCGATGGTGAGTAGAGCTCCGCAGATTTTAGGCCCTGAGGGAACAATTTTTGATGAGCTTATCTCAAAAATAACTTAACACATTTTGAACCTAGCACATTGTTTTAGCTAAACATTCTAAATCTCAAATCAGAATCTGTTCATCAAATCCAGTACTATTGGGCCTAGTTCAGATGCCTTAAAGTGAAGCTTTCATCAGCAGTAGGTTGACCAATTTTGAAGCATTATAAATACATTTAATTACATCAATTGACTACAAAAGTACCAAAATACAACTTTAGAAATGTAATGAATAAAAATATAGGTTGCCAGACATTCCTGGAGAAATGATGACAAGCGCTTTATGTTTACTGAGCTAGAAAATAAAAGTAGGAAGAATGAACAAAAAATCGCCAAGGAAAAGGAAGGTGAAGAAACAAATGACACAATGACGGTACTTGTATAAAATCAAGATTTTACATTAAGAGAGGAGACCATAAATTATTATCACTACTTTTATACTTATGTACAAAGCCTCCTTACCATTTGCAATAAAGGAATTTTGCAGAAAAAAAAATCCGAGCGAATTAAATTGACACAGCAAGACGCAAGGGATTAGTCTCTGTTAAGATTGGCAGTTACAGGCGGCTAAAGAGACAGCGATACATCAGTTGCAAAAGCGAGGTTTGATGAGAAAGGTTAAAGACTAAATAACGAGTCTTCCCAACCAAACTGAACAAACACACGCACAAAGTGCCGCTGATTCATTTTGTTCAGTGAAATTTATCACTGAGGAAGGCTAATTTCTTAAGGGAAACGAAGAAAAGCAGGGTATTACTTGAGAATAGCTCAAGGGTTGAACATATCTCCCGGAAAGCCATGAGTTCCCTAGATAGACTAAAAGAACTATCACTTTCGCTGCTTCCCACAGTGGGGCACGAGTTCAGAGGACAAGACATACATGATTGTGTAGAACGCAGTTTTGTTTAGCTTGATAGCACAGCCATTCCTGTTCTTTAAGCTTGTCTTAATGGCTTAGAAAAATTTTCCTAGAACAAGATGGGGAACATCTCATTGCAAATTGAAAAATATTCGATTTTAGCTAACCTTGGTAGAGGTGCGTTTCAAAATCAATGCAACACATTCGTACATTACAGTAAAAAAGTGCCGTACAAGATATCACATTAACTGTAATTACGTTTTTAAAGTATTTTCCAGCAGAAAATATGAGTAGACTCGAAAAAAAAACTATCAGAAAGTATTTTAATTAGTGTATTTTCCAAAATTTCAGAGTTCTTCTTCCAATACACAGCTTCTATGAACAAAACGTTGTGCAACAGTTTAAAAAGTAAACTAAGAAACATAACTCAATTATAGCTGAACAAATATGTTTTATTTTGAAATCGACTATGGGAACGGTGTGTTCATGCGCTACCTGGGAAATCAAATTGAATGGCAAGTCACTGACATTTGCGGTCACGAATTTTTCATTTCACGAGGGTGTAAGACGTGTGCAAAAAATATTCAATATGTTTCTTGGTAATTCAATTTTAACGGGAGCGTTTGTGCTAGAAGACTGAGTTGTACTTAAATGCGAGTCACTCCCATAGTCATATGAGCGCGCGTTCTTGCAACTGAATTTCAGACTGACAGCCAACTGCCAACTTAATTTTGCCCACATTTACGTTCGAAACAATTTTCTCGCAGAAGTACACGCGCGTGCAAGGTAATTAGATGAACTGCACCGAGAGCAGTTTCCATTTCGCTGCCCGCGCTCACTTTTTATACTGACTTGAGGTTGACCGCCTGAGGCTCTCTACCACACAGGGGCGCCTGCGCCAACAGAGCGTCTCCGTACAAACTCTGGTGGAGGTCGCAGCTAATTATGCAACGATCTACTGCTCGTAATTGAATGACATTGGTTTAAATAATGCTTTTCATGTAAAATATAGGGGAAAATGAACAGAAGTTTATGATGGAATTACAATGAACATGGATTCGACAGAGGACGTCAAGAAAGCACTTCTAATCTTTTTTTCAAATGAACTGAAATCCAGATGAAGTGAATCTTTCGAATTGACAGCAAGTGATATTGAGACATCAACATCACGGACATTAATACTTACATAAGATGCACGTACCACTGCATTTCGTGTTCCAGGTATCAAGGACGCACCAAACCTCAGCGCTCAATTACTGATGATCAATGCGCCCGTATTAACGAGCTCAGAATTAGTTCCGTCAGAAGTGAAGGCAAAACGAACAGAATGAATACGATGTTACGTTCCAGACCGACTACAACCAAGCAACACTATAAGAAATGGGTCGTTAATAATGGGGAGAGTGTCGATTACCCAAAACAGATCGTAGAAACGTGACGTCCAAAAAGAACCGTGCTCCATTCGAGTCATGCTCCAACTTTGTGTTCCACACCTTCTCGCTCCTTCAAAATTTAGAATCGCTCATTTAGAAGCCGCAGTGAATGTTGACGGTATCAATTATCAAAGAAAAACTTGCCCTATGCGAATTTTGAACGACTGAAGTCAAGGCTGATTCAAAGAAGCATGAGAACCTGGAATTATTGAATTAGAATAATAAAATCAAGCTAGAATAATTTTTTACAAATTTAGTCATTACTTATACGTAATATGTTTACTCCTTTTCTAAAAGTGAGATGAGGCAGAGACATTATTGTATTATTCATGTTGAATATTGATAAAATATTCATACTGTCATCATAATTGTAAAAAACTCAAAATGGCGATCAAATCAAATTGTGAAGAAGTTTCTGTCTTTATTCATAAGTTAGATTCCTACTAATTAAATCTTCCAACACAAACAAATTTTATTCATTTTTCGCTCCCACTCCGAAATGTGTTTGCATAGATGACGGAAAGGAAAAATCCTGAGCACGACACTGCAGCATTACGAAATTGGAGTAATGCTCAAGCTTTAGATTAAAGAAAACGTAAGTTACCGATTTAAATTTACTGGAGATTATCATGAAGAACCCAACCGACGCCAGGTGAAGCTTTTACGAAGCTTTCGTTTATGAGGAGAAACGAAATTTTTTTTCAAGCAGATGACTTCAAAATGACAGCATACAGGTTTTAACTAAACCACCACTATTTTCTTCAAAATGATCGAGAAGACTTGAGTTGAGTTAAATACATCATATCTCGAATATGTCAAGTACAATGAAGACACATTATGGCTACCCAACATCGTGGCTGCTGAGCAGCTGATCAAAAATCAAAGATCACTGTTCAATAGTTCCCAGGAATTCAAACTGGCCCACCTATCAATTATAATACTATCATGTCGGAACGCGATAAATATTTGATCCCATGGAATAAATTTTTAGACTACATTCATTAAAGTACATTCACTTACAATTATCTTCAGGGATGATAAGGAGCAATATTCATAATTTTTTCAGATCATAAATCCGTTGTTCATGATCTTACAATTCCATAACATACACTAGACATGTTCGCTATGACTCTCGTACAAGTGTTAAACATAACATTAAAATTCATTCAGAGCGCTGGTCGGGATGGTGCAGTGATTGAAAAAAGTTACAGGAGGGGTTTTCCCATCTTTGAAGTAGTGATTTCAGAATATAAAAATATGTCTTCCAAAAAAATAAAGATTCACGGAAAAAATCCAACAGGACCAATACGACTATCATGAAAAAATTGGTTTTTAAAACTTTGTTCGTAGATAGAATAATGTTCTAGAGAGTGATAAAAATTATGTTCATGAATAAAAATTCCTACTCTCAAGTTTTTCCCTCTTGTTTCAACATGATACTACTCTACATATAGATACTTCCATTCAATTCAAATTGTTTGAGAACATATCAATATAATGCCCAGAATAGAGACTTTTTCAAGCGAAAGAGTTTTTTCACGAAAGAAAGCTACAGGTAAATGCTTACTAGTCGGTTGGTGACAGTTGTGGGAAAATTATTAAACAACAGCTTCTCATGATGGGAAAGTTATGCAGCTGTGGAATTATGCTTGACTGTGAAGGCTTGTGAAGATTAAACATCCTTAATTAGATAAAATGGTTCCACAAGTCGTAATATATTGAATGCACTAAAAATAATACATTTTTTCACGTTTATTACTTACAATACTAAGACCTTGGTAAGCATGTCATGAACTTTGAGATATCGAAGCTTGACCAGCAATTAAGCAGCTTTGGGCGGGTCCTTCCGACGCAAGTGGCTACAGGCTGTACGATCGATGATAGCAAGCGGAGGCGTAGTCGATGACCGCGTTTTCAGCGGAAATTTCAAGGTAGGTCAGGGCTGCAGACAATGCTGTGATCAGGATCCAGCAGAAATTACAGAGAGAAAATGAGCTAAAAGACGAGATTTTTCATTGTCAATCCATAAGACAAAATATTCGAGATTTAATAAAAAATGCAGGATATGAAATATTGTAAGAAATAATGGAAACTGATTTATAAATAACTCAAACATAAACTGTTAACAATAGAATAATAAAAACTACGGTAAATTCAAAATCTATAATTGCTACATTTCAATCCCTGTTTGTGATCCTCATTTGGTAAGAAGAAGAATTTATCGAGTCAGTAAATTACAGCAAAGTACCAGGTAAGAATCTCCTCTATTCTTATTACTTCGTTTTACTAACTTGATGGTTTCTCAATACCTGATGTAAACGACAGTGATTCAAAAGCAGAAACTGAGGTAATAAATTTCACTATGGCTTTGTAAGTTTGAGTTTTTTACGGCAAGAAATCAGTTGTAAGAAACGCCGACTTTTTCAATGATTGACAGCGAAGTCAAAAAAAGAAGATCACGTCTTCCAAACTACCAAACTAAAACTATAACAGACTCCTGAAACAAACACTGCTGATTCAGATGGTATTGAGAAACGCCATTTCCCCAAGGTATATTAATCAATTATTAGCTTACTACTTCCGGGTGCAGTTCAGGCATCCTCATACTCCCCAAAGAGCAGAATGCCCATAAGTTAGACAGGAAGGCATTGCTCCTAAACTTACTTCACTTGCAGGAAATTCAGTGTAAATGAGTTGAACCTGCAAAATCCCGGCGTGGGAATGTTTTTCAAACCGCTAGTCATTCGCATTGAGACGAAGTGATTTATCCAGAACAGGTTCCGGAAGCCACAAACTCTAAAGCTGAACTATCTCGCAGTAATTTATTGACCAAGACTGACTGTGATGTCAAATGTGACTCGCTGTTCAAATACATGTAATGTATTTAAATCAAAACATTAAACGCAAAATTTCAGGATTTCATTAAAACCTTTCCACTATTTATTTCAAAGCGGTGCAGCAACTAAAGTCTTGAGAATCGAGTCTCGGAAGCTGCTTTAAGAATGCGGTGTTTGGTGAACTGTATCTGTTAAACTGGAACCGAAATCTCAGCCTCTGAATACGCACTGTGAAGCTGCTCTTGTTCAATTCCATGAATCAACTAGAGGGCTGGAACCGTGCCATGAGACTAGGGCTTTGATGACATCTCAGTGATACGGCAGCAATCCAGTCTCGAAACCCGTTATAGCAATCCTTCTTGAGGGCTTTGTCAGTATGTTTCTTCAGTCGTCCTGCATTGTGTCATGTTGTAATTTCCTGTGCTATTGAATTATTGTAGTCAGAAGATCGAATGGGTGCCTCTTAGGCATTTCAGAAATGTTGGTGGATGTTCATGCTGCTAGAAGTTTCCTTCCACTTTTTCCTTTTTTCCCAGTTGATTATACTTCCAGGAGTGTAGATGAAACTGTCATTTTTTCATTACATATTGTTTTCAAATCGAGTACCCAAGACAATTTTGTCTACAAATGATAGTCTGGGGTTTCTAAAAAGCAGCACTTGTTTCTGAACAAGTAATCTTCATGTTTAATGACCGACCGCCTTGACTGCAGGCCAAGATTTTGCAACCGATTTTCTAGTTTTTGCCTTCGAAACACATCAGTCGAACAACCATGGAATAAAACAGTTGTGTCATCAAATTGAAGTACTTCTCTATTTCGCATCTTTGACGAATACCTAATTGCTGTATTTCTTCAGCCATGTAAGAAAACGTATGGCTTGTTCCTAGTGGTCTCTTTGCCAAGTTATTTTGATTTATTTCCTAAGCATAATGAATTATTGCCCGTATTCTGAAATGGGTGATACACCTCCACGTACACATCTCATAGGAAAAACCAGGACACTTAGATTGGAAAAATCTTGCTGTCTCCTCAGGGTTTTTGTGGCAACATCTTCGTTCAATTCTATTAGAATCCAGAACGTCTGAGATTTTCTTTCTTCGGGGCCAAGCAAGATTTCTAACTTTTACAGAAGCGACTTGCTCAAGAAATGTCATCACCAGTACGCATTGAAACTTGCATTATTCATTAGGGAGCCCAAGCTACTCACCACATAAATTGTGCTTATTACGGGGATTTGATAGTCTTCGTTCCATGATTACACTTAAATAGGTTTTCTCCTACACCCCTCTCACTCATTAGCATTGAATGCATTAGCATTAGCACAACCGAATAATTGCTACAACCGAATAATTATCGAAGTTACAACCGAATAATTATCGAAGTAATTATCCGACCCAAGAATGGGCCAGAAGGTTCGTTCCTATAGCCTAATTCTATTCTATTCTAAATAGTCAATAAGTATAATTAAAGTATCAGTTGAGGTTTTATAGCAATATTTTGTGAATATTTGTTACTCTAGCTCAATATCTGTGTAGCGTACTGTACCATCTCTTCGTTGAAGTATTATCAAAGATTTTTACATGCACTTCACTCGCTGCTTGTTCGAATTTCTGATAAGGTGCTTCCAATAAAAATCATCCCAACCATGACAAGCAGTAGCCATGTAAAACAAATTTAAATTGTGCAGTCTTGGACGGATTTCAGAACTTCATTTACGCAATGATTCAAAGGAAAGCTATGTTACGAGATTATAGTAAAATATTTGGAAATTTCAGACTGCTTTCTTAGAAAATGGCTCATCAAGTGAATATTTTTATAGCTGCTTACAGTTATTTAAAATTCAAGTTCTAAAATTTCATATTCCTCTGTGGTGTGCCCTCCCCTCTTATGCAGGGTGGCGCATAAGTAACGCACCCTTTTAAAAAATTAATAATAAATAAAGTATTACCGCAATATACACTGGGTATCTGTAGACAGGATACGACATGTACTCGTAAATAAACTTTATGAGTTCCTCTACCGTTTGCAATTATCCCCATCGTTATACCTTTCATAGTTTATTTATTATTAATTTTTTAAAAGGGTGCGTTACTTATGCGCCACCCTGTATATAAAATAAGTTAACTTCAATTTATTTTGCTGAGTTTGATCGTATAAACAAATAATTAGATCGTCGAAGACTTTCAAGATATCCACTTCTATACAACCACACAGAAGCTGAAAAGATTTTATACTATTCATGTCATTCGTTTTGCAACTTCAAAGCACTGAGGCGACACTTAAATGTATAAATTTCTTTTGCTTACGGTCAGTTGACGTACTGTACTAAATTACTCGACAGTGCCTGCCCACGCTCTGTCTCCTCATTCCACTTTTCTGCAAAGGACACACGAAGCACACGCGGCCAATTGTGTCTGCGTCCACCACGCCTACACTTAGCAGTAACATCTTTGATAAGCAAATTCTTATCGAGGTCGTCAAGGGTCCTTTCAAAATATGCTGTGTTTCTTTGTCTGTTTCTGAGTGGTGCTTTAAATAGGATTTTTGAGAACTCCCATCTGGTTTATCATCACGTCGCTTAGAATTTCTCCGTTTTGCTCCAATGCAAAGTGAGGAACGAATGGTCTTAGACTAGAGTAAGGCGTGTTATGTTCCTAGTCTTTGAGGAAATACTGGTTTTACTGATGCTGAATTGCCCACACGTATGGCTGAAGCTTTAGATTAACATTTGTGTTTACTTTAAGACCAGATCAAATATTCCATTTAGTACACTCTTAAAAATGGGTCTGTAAGCATTCGTACTTAGCTTATTCCGAAATTCAAGCATATCTCCCAAATGATGGCATTATGATTAGATTTCGGACATTGGAATATTTCAGTACTAATCGAAACGCAATCGCAGGGTTGTTAGCTGAATTTCATTTACTAAACTAATTTACACGCCCAACGTGGGATATGCAAACATAAATAAAACTTGAAATATTGGGCTTGCAGTAATTTCAAGTTGACCAACAATCACTCATTTTATACTACACATCTAGTTAGCATTCCAGACTAATATTTTAATATTAGAACTAATGTTTCAATTTTTTGCACGATGAATCCTATGACATGCATTATGTATACGTGTCATACGATTCATTAAGGATCACGATGCTGTTCGCTATACGCTACCCTGACTTGGTCGTAGCTGTCGAGAATGACGCTTCCCCCACCACCTCTGGCCTCGCTTTTTTGGTTGGTGCTTGAGGCGCCGCTCTCGTGCGGCTCGTCCTGCCGACGGATTGACAGTTTACCATGCCAAGGAAGTAGCAATTTTCTTGCAATAGCACCGACGCTCGCGCAATTACTGCAGCCATTCAAGCTTCCCCTGAGAGTTAATGTGATCCCGTCACTGTGAACCCTGTCCTTCTTGGGTTCTTTGAAGATAAGGCCTTCCTCAGCAATAAGGTAAATGTTTGTCTTTGTCTGCATCGCGCTGCCATTAAGCTCTGGGGTAACTTGCGTAACAAGCACTGTCCGTCTTTGCCTATTGTTACGTTGCTTTAGTGGTGTAACTTATGTAACCTGTATGTATTGCATAGCCTTGTCTGTCTCGTTTCGACACTCCTAGACATTTTCGGTACCGTTTGTATAACTGGTATCATTTTCTTGATTACCTAGGTCATGTTGTTACTACCTTGTCATTTCGATGAATAATTTCATAACCTTGGCTGAGGACTTAAAACTATCATGTACGGTTGTACAGCGTAACTCTCTGGATGTTCTTTCATATGTAGATTAATTACTACATGTTACACAAAATTTATGAGTGATAACTAATTAAGTAAACTTCCACACTATCGAGAACTAGAGACTGCTTCATACGTTTTCGCGCTTTTCATGCTTGTCATATTTAACTACGAATATGCTATCATGCATGCTTTCCTCTAACTATGGGTAGTTGAACTGCTAAAGAGAATTAAGAAATGAAACTGTTAAAACTGGTTTTTAGCTGCTGAAAGTAAGCTCTAATGCTTCAGATGGAACTACTTTATAAAGAAATTAATATCGGTGAGTTAACTATTACTTGAGTTTTGAAGAGTGTTGGAAGTCCATGTTGTCAACTTGAACAGGAAAAATTTGAAAAAGTAATGGTTGTAAAATCGACGAAGTAAAGGAAAACAGCATTCCATCTAGAGGTCATAATCTGAAAGCTGAGGCTTGAAGCTGACGCTACTCGACCGTAAACCAGTGCCCCGGAAACTGAATTGATTAAATACGCCACACCGAGATCAATAGAAAGCACAGATCTAGCCGCGCTGCCAGTCTAGTGTCAGAGTTACAGCTCTTTATGCTTTTGAGGTCACAAAACTCGCTTCACTGAACGCCTCGTGCATAATTCAATCCAAAAGTAAGCTTTCCATTGTTAACCCGTTAGTTCATATTAATGCTCTCAGGAGAATGATGCAAACAAATACAAAATTAAGGCTTCCTTTCGGTAATGATAATGAGCTGACGAGTTTTAAAAAAATGGTTTTTGGAAGCCTGTTTTAAAAACTATATGAATCAAACTAGTCAAATAAACAAAATAAAATCTACGAAAATTCATCGCAATGACTCAAGTAAGGTGTATTTGAAATGAATGCAAAAACTAGAAGAATTTGAATTTCGACCACTGTACTACACATGTCATCAGTAAATGAAACTGACAAGAAGTGAGCGAGACCGGCGTTGTTGACAGGATGGCATTTCTCGCGATGTCTTGACATAACAATTGCTCGCTCACAGCACTAAAACGAAATGAAACAATAAGGCGAAAGCAGCAGGATCACATTTACAATTTCAACGAGCTGGCGGTCAGCCGCAGGAATTCTGCCATCAGTCAAATGAAAGTCGGCGTCTCAACTTGACTGATGTCTTTGGCGCCAGAACACAAGAGCGAAATAATTCCGAGAAAGCTTGAAAAAATAATATACTCCTGTTGCAAATCTTGTGTTGTACAAGAAGTTGAAATTATTAAATTATATGGGTAAAATATTTTCTCATTTTAAGAAACGCAAGGGATCATAAATATTTGTAAAAAATTTTTGACGAGAGTGTTGTAAATTTGACAACCTTAGGATTGTAATGTATGAAAAATGAGGGAAGTTTATCACAGTATTTATGAATGAAAAATATTAAATCGTACATCGCCAAACATTCAATTTTACGGAATGAAAAAATTAAAATTTAATTGAAAACATTTGATTGAAAAGAAAACCTAGTGTTTGTAAACAGAAATATCTACTTACGGGTATAAGAAAACCAATTCCATTGAATTTAACATCAAATATAATCTTTATGCTCTCATTACATAAAAAGCTGTAACGAACGTTCAAATTTTGTACATCACCAATAATTATAGATAATAAACACAGTTCATAAAAATAAATATCTGACAATAAATAGCCTGGATCTTAAACTACCAATCGAAAACATTCGTTTCAATGACAACATTCAAGTTTATATTAAATTTTTCTCTTTTGCTTCGGCAGCCTGGCTGCTACTCGCAGGAACGAGGTGATCCCCACACACACGACAGACATTGGTCCGTTTGAATACTAGCGGGAGATCAATACAGACTGCCCAGCTGCTGCTTCTGTTGTTACTGGCCTTAAATAAACACATCAGGAGATGGAAGCTTTTTGGTACTACATCAGATCGTAGTATACAAATGCACAAATCATCTAAGATAATTGACATTTATTCGTGTTTTAATTCTCATTTTAATTGCTCGTATGGATTAGATAAATTCAAGTGCACCTTGTTAAAAATTCGTGAGATTTGCAGGCCTCGTAGATAGAAACACGCTCGCAACAACGCGGCCTATGTTCACCAAGTCAAGACCAAGAAAAACACTTACTACCTTCAGATTCTAGTAAAATCTGGATGCTATATTAATTAGTATGACTCTTATTAATAAGTATCGATAAGCACTAACATTGTTAATGCAAGAACTATGTTTATTAAAGTTAAGTTTATTAACGGTAAGTTTGACCTATTGCGAACTGAACTGCTGAGGCTCACCTGGACCCACTTGAGGAGGGTGCTGTGGGATGCATTTGGACTCATTCTACAGCTCATCAGTTTGCTAGGCTCGTCCGAGGAAGGGTACATTGTTTTACACGAACACAGTTACTGTTTAGCACAATTGCAGCGTGCATGAAATGGTACACTAATGCTTTAGGTAAACTTCCATCATTAAACATAACTCACTAGTGTTGAACATTACAATGGGGAACAATATGTTTTTAAATATATTTAAGGAATCGTTGTACGCTTTACAAAGAAATCCTTTTATTTCAAAAATAAACATTGATGACTAGAGATTTCAAAATATGAATCAGGTAGACCAGACCACTTCAAAAGGAATGATGTAATATTTATTTAATTGATGCTAAAATATTTCGAGCTAATCGTCCATGATGGATCATACAACAATATTTCTTTCACTGATATTTCAACGATTCACTTTAGTATCATTTTCTGATTACACGAACGCGTTTCCTGGACACAGACAACAATGTGTATGATGAATTTAGATGTTTTAGGTACAGAAAATAATTAGATTATGTTCACAGTTTCCAGCTGGCAGAGACCTCACGATTACAGAGACAAAAACTTAGGATGTTTCACTTTACTCTTTCAACGTTGTTTTTTATAAATTTACCTACAAACGCGATTAAAAATAAATTTGAATTAAAATTTTCCAAAACTTTTTTTTGCGACGTTCACTGACGTGTTCGATAACAGAATAACGTGAAACTGCACGCCACACACTTCCAACGTTAGTGATCCACGCACACACAAGCCGGGCATCCAGGCTGGTACGGATGATCCGTTCCCTGTGGTCGGCTATACAGAACTGGTCGTCCACAGGCGGTCTCCAACAACCGTCCCTCCTGACACTCACACGTCGTTTCCACACTACTCGTCCTGCAGCTTTCGTGCTGTTGTATTTTTTCTTTTCTATGATCGGGTAGTTGGCGTTTCAACGTCATTCCATAACGCTGGGTGCACTATTATTATGCCCTATGGTGAAAATGCATCTGACCGATTGAGTCACTAACATGCAGTCCTTTTAATTGACTCGGCGGACTTGCAGCGTCTTCTGAGCAAACAAGCGATCACAAAAGTAATCCATTATATCATAAATGAGTCAGTATCCCAAACTTTAAAAATTTCAAATTATAAATTATCCCCTGACTGATATACTTTGAGAGCAAAGCTTCCAGTCTGCTTAATGATGCTACTGTCCAAAATCTCCGGCATTAAGAAGATGTTGCATTTAAAATTAAGCATTAGAGTGGAATCAATCGAAACTGAATTAAGTTACGGCAATCCTTCATTGATGTTCTTGTTTACCAAGCCGGTAACGCTACAGCATCACGACCGTTATTCCTGCTGCATAATAATGAACGTGATGAGAGGACCATTCACAGGACCAGTTATGGCGGGCTTTCTGCGCGAGCACTTTTTCTCAGAGGTCTTTTGAGCGGTACATTCTATGGACGAATTCCTCTATTATCGGAGCCCCTTGGCGGCAATTTGATCGAATGAAGTCTCACGCTTCAGACTGGGCTCACCACACCCGCTCATACAGCTGATTGTTTCAGTTTCACAGACAGGGTCAGGTTTGTGCGCGACGCATGTTCCGCAGTTTGGGATTTGGGTATGTTGTTCTTATTTATATATATGTACTCCTTTACATAGAAGGACGAAGTACTATTAATAAATGAAAAATACTCATCTTTATAAATTTCGTGTGGAGATGCCAGGAGTAGTTACAACTCAAGAATCAGCAAGCAAGTGTGCAACAAAAATGTACATTAACAAACAACAGTTGTATATTAAAGATGCTGCACAGTTCGATGGCTTGAACACCAAGAGCATTGCTTGAGTCCAACCATTTTTTCCGTAGATTGGAAGCCTGATAGTCTAACGAGGAATCTGTGCTCACTGCCGTACATTATTGCCATACGCTGGCAAAAAAGTGATCCTGGTCCCGGTAGAGTAAAAAAAAAGCACATTTTATTTCTACACAGTTCCATTATTCACTTAAACTTCACAAACAAATCTTTGGATGATTCTGTTCACCATTCCAGCAACTAATAAGAAGCTTTCGTGAATGAAAATCGATTCGCGTACAAACGACACTCCGTTAAGGGAGGGTACGGGGCTCAGGAGTAAAAGCTTCATAGAGCAGAGGATCTATTGAATGTGATAAGCCACTTGTAATGTTCCATGCTAGTGAGCTAACCAACTGGATTATTTTGTGCAAATTTAATGAAGTATAATGGACATTTTAAAAGTTCAGCGTGAGAGGCTGGAAGCTCTATGCATCGATAAATGTTGGACAATAGAATTTAATTTAATCACTTTTCCATGCATGTCATTTGCAAAGCTTTGTTTTTGACGCTAAGAGCTTTACATGTACAAGTGGCACACAGTACCAGATAAAAAATCACAGCTAAATTTCATAGTAGTTATTTGTACATACTGCTCTTTAAATTTGCTTGCAGACTGGGTAGAATGGAGTGTCTTCTTGTGTGGTAATGAGAAACACCGCAAATACGAGTATATACACAGTACCTTTTTCATATTCTACATCTGAATATATGGATAATAGATATGGTCAAATGATATTAATCATAGGGTTTGCTATGGTTGCTTATTTTTACGACAAAATTAAAACATGAGTATGGCTTATTGAATCAATCATAGACTCAAAATTCTAATTAATAGTGAATATATGGTTCAACGAAAAAAACAGGCATGCAAGATAATTTTTGAAGATATTACAAGATTCACAGAGTAGAGAATTGTTAATTTTTCGACGTAATTTGCCGTCTCTCAAGGCAGAAAGAGAAAAGCCGTTGGAACGTTTTCCATGGCAAAGACGAGGGATGAGGTTGGAGAAGGGGCAGGACAGATGTGTCTGGAACGAGTGCATGGAAAGAAAGAGAAGGACCGACGCACGTGCTGCGTGCGGACAGGACCAGGTGGTTGGCGGCTGCACACACCAGCGCAACACGAGACAACGTCGTCCAGACTCTCACAGGCGAGAAAAAACAGAGCTGCATTAAAAATACTCGCGGTTTCATAAAGGTAATAACAGGTGAGAGATATTAAAAATCCGAGGTCGGAAAAACTGAAACTGGAAAACGTGAAAATTGCGTTTATATAACGTACATGTCACGAAATTTGCACGGTGATATACCGAAGGTGATCTATGACAACACCTGACAAACTCCAAGAAAATGAGATACTACGAAAAAAAGTCATTAGAAAAATGTAACAGACAGGGTACGTACTTGCTAATGACAGCAGCTGCTGGAGAAATTTTTGGTGAAACGCTGAAATTTTTTACAGAAGGCAGATGTTGATGCTGTATGAGAGTATGGTTTAAATTCTGGACTTATCTAAATAAGGTTTCACAAAGACGAGCATGAGCTCAAATATATTTAAAACGTATCCCTCGTATACTGATGTACAGTGCATTCTTCTTCGACCGAAAAACGAAAAATTTGAAGTGAACATGTACTGCAATGGATGACATTTATCTACAGATGTATAAAAAAATATGGAGAATGTAAGGAATCTTGCTCTTCTCTCCGTGAAGGCAAGTAAGATGTATAAATTATAGAGCAAGTTATACGGATTGGCCTGCCTGTGCAGGGATGCTGGACGTCTGGAGTAACCGTCACATCGTATCAGAAGTACAAGAGGAGCTCGATAGCGTCGAACCAGGAAGGAGAAATAGAATAAAGAAAATAACGATGTACAGTACGTCGTAATTACAGAACAAGAATGGGGAAGACATTGGTAAACAAAAACTACCATGAGAGCAAAAAATGAGGGAGGAGAAACATGAAATTAGATAAAATAAAAAATAAGGCTTTGTCATTATTGAAGAACAATGGGCTAACACCTCATAAGAAATACTAACGTGAGCAAGCGTAAATAATACATGAATATGAATTAAATAAAGATTTTATATGTAGCAGGACTGTTGTCTAAATACATAGAAATCAAAGAAGGTGTTGAAAAGGTTATAATACAAAAAGTTAGAAGGTGAAAACTTGTTTAAAATATTTTTTATTTGATTCATAAATTTAATATATTAGTTGATTTCGCAGAGCAAACATTTGATCCAAATTTAAAGCGTTCAATTTAAAACAAAATTTTACTCGTAGTAAAAAATGTAATTTCCAAGAAATAGAGCATATAACAATACAACTAGCTAGTTACTGACTAAGAGGTATGGAACAAGCAATGATATTATCTGGTAAAACCTACAGGTAACACAGACAGGATTTTTAAACAAACGATTTAACGAAAATGTATTGAAAGAGAGGAAACCATTCACACAAAAATTACTTTAGTACGATCTTAAAAAAGACATGCAAATATTACTCAAAAGTTTCACGAGCTCGAAAAAAATAAATGAAGCAGTATTTACAGAGTGGTAATTCATTAAAATTACAAATAGTTGAAAGACACAAAGAATATGCACAAGCATGACATTAATGGTTTTCCCCCATCAAGCAAGAAATTTCGTCGACAGTTTACTTAAAAAGACTATTTGGTGGGATGCCACGGCTATTCCTGCATCTGACACGACCCTGAGAGCATCATGCTTGTTTTCCTGGAATGAAGGGCAAGCGCCTCAACATTTCTGCAGGCAGAACATGGGCGCGGCTTTACGAGTCGTCGCACACAAGGGGTGGGTCCGTGGAAATAATCGCACTATATGCATCTTTTCAAGGAGACTAATAGATTACGGATGAAAGCGCCGCAAGTCTTGTTATATTCTCTTCCGTGAAATATTTTGTTTCGTGGTATGGTATGTAATATTTCTACACTAAATCAGGAGTGTATCTAATTGTAGGGACATTCGTGCAGGAGGGACTCCAGAAGAGTTCACAGTTTCCCCTTAACCAGCCTCTTTACACTTTACATGTATGCTACGCAACTATGCACGAGCGTCAATATTTTCTGTTTACAGTTTCACGGTACTCTAACTACGAGCCTACTGCCCCAGTCAGTCACTAAGGCCTACTTCCATTGAGGGCTCTCAGCTTTTTAAACAGCCTGTAAATTTGGCGAAGTAAATGAAGGTTCTACTAAAAACAGTTGTACACACGAAACGCTCGAAAGAAAATACTGGAATGCGTTCAGTAAAATATTATACTTATGAAAGAGTACGTTTGTTTAAGTGAACTAACAAATTGTCATGGACATGACAAATTAAACATTAGTGAAGGGAAATGACAATGAAATATTTATTTTAAATGCACTAGTTTATTCATGAACATTTATCAATATCAGAAACAAATATCAATAACAACGGGTCCCTAAAATACTGTACATTATTTTAACATGCTTTCTCAATAAAATATTTTCAACAATATCACTTGTGAAAATGGAAATAAATGAGACGCATTGACTACTATGATACTAAAGTAGGAGACTAAATAACCTACAGGTACGCAGGTCATACCTACGAAAATAACATGAATCCATTTGAAGTATCAGTTAGCTATTGAGTCGGCCAAAAAGTTCGTTCGTTTTTTTAAAGAGGAAGTTAAACCGAATTAATAGTTACAAACATTTATTTAGTCAATAAAAAATGGTTTCAATGTGCATCTACTACCATTTGCCCTTTGTTTGGTAAGTTTTTAATCCCCTGTTCAAAGAATGTAGGCTCTTTATTGGTGAAGACGTCCAAGAAACTTTTAACATCTTCATCAGAATCAAACTCCTTCCCATTCAATGAATTCTGCAGTGAACAAAACATAGAAATCAGAGGGAGCTAAATCTGGAAGGTGAGGTAAAACTTCTCACCCAAGCTGCAGCAACTTTTCCCCGAGTAGCCAAAGCAGTATGCGGCCGTGCTTTGTCATGGTGAAAAACAACGCCTTTGCGATTGATTAGCTCCGGTCGCGTCTGATGGAGAGCCATGCTTAATTTAGCCAGTTGTTCGCAGTAAACCGCTGAATCGGTTTTGTTAGTAGAAAGAAGTTCAAAAAAGATGACACCTTTTCAATCCCACCATACCGATAACATCACTTTTTTTTGGATGGAGGCCTGCTTTGGATGTTCTTTGTGGTGGATCATTTGCTGTTTTCCACGATATTTTGCGTGTAACATTACTGTACATGATCCACTTCTCATCTCCAGTAACAATGCGTTTCAAAAATGGGTCATTACTTTCCCGTTTCAGCAATGAATCACTAATGGAAACTCCATGCACAAGATTTGCTTCTGTCAGTTTATGGGGAACCCAAACATCTAGTTCAGAAACATAGCCCAGTTTGTGTAATTCATTTTCCACGCTTGATTTAGAGACCTTGAGAACAAAAAATGCATTCTAGAAAGCCGGAAAGATGGCATTTAAAAAACGAACGAACTTTTTGGCCAACCCAATATTTTAAAAGCAGCGGCAAGTTTCTATGTCCTATTTTTGTTATCATGGATACAAAATTGCTAAATATGTACATACTGAAAAATAATTCACAAAATTTAGTATAAATAATACTAGACAAAAACAGGGAGACTCCGTTTACGAAGTCGTGATCATAATTCATGGTCGCCTGAGTGAAAAACTAGTTTCAAGAAAGCCATTCAAACTTAATTTACAACTTGACATTCACCGAGGTTCATCAAGTTATTCACATGATTTAAGAGGTACGATAATCGGCCCGTTACCACTTCCGCAGCGACTCTCAAGAGGGCATCGCAATGAGACGGCTGAGTGGACTGTGGCAGTTAGAGAAGGCAGAAGGCCGTCCCATGAAGGCAGGCAGCGACCACTCAAGCCCCTCATTTATGGTCATGGAGGCGGTCTAAACTCTTGAAGCCCCAAATCACACTAAATCCATGGTCGGATAATTTTCAAATTATTCCAACGTAAGTTCACATAGAAGAGCAGTAATTCTGTCAAGTAAATTCATAGGCTTTTCGGAAATACTTTTTCTGATACAATTTCAAGAATCGTTGTAGAATGATGCTGCTCAGACTCAATACAATGTGGTAGAAACGAATAGAAATGAGAGCAAGAGCTCGAAAAACAGATGATGTGGTTGTTTGAACAATTACCAAGAGAGACAAAGAAATCGAGACGTAACATCTGTCAAACTATTTGAAACTTAACAAGGAGCAAACTCGAGTAGTACTCGCCGGCATCTAGGTGGTTCCACTCAAGACATCCCTAATAGTAAAATCCCCATTGCACGAGTTTTTTTGGTACAGTTCGCTATTTTCATAACATCTCGGCTCATTTTCACCTCTTTGGCTTGTATGCCACATTGTCAAAATTACTGCTACACACTACAATATAACTTTCTTCCTTTTCCTAGAAAAAATTTAATTACTTTGTCGCTTTCAGCTCTACTAAGTTAAAATTTTACGATATGCTGAAGACTGGAGTTAATAAAATATTTTTTTTGGTGATGATGAGTAAAGTTAAACTTATTTTCATGGTGAATTTGTTTTTAAGGGTACAACAGCCAATTAAACCAAATTTTAACCATCCCAGTGTATATTATGATTGTTCAGCAGTACAGCTGATGATGCAAGGAATGTGTAATATTTGAAGTTGCAAGCCTCAAATATACGATAAAACCCTTTCTGGCTCAGTCGAATTGAATTTGAGCATTTCGATTAAAGGAATTGTGCTCAACTAAGTCAGGACGATAGATAGTGCAACAACAACCATTGAGTGATAGTCGTCTGACTCGGCGCTCCAGCCGCCACAAGTCTTGTAGAAGTGTTCCAGCGTCAGCATGGGGCAGCCACAGATATATTAGAAGAACGTCCCCGTGTTGCGCTCGCTCACGTCGGCACGCGCTGTCGACATGCCCTTAGAGAAGAGCTCTGTAATCCAACCGAACTGCGACTGCCAGCTAGTCCCTATAATACTGTGATCATCTTCAGCGTGTTAACCTATGTCTAGTACATAAATAACGTATTCCTGTTACACAAAGTGCTTTGAATCTAATGGAAGTTTTTTTACAAATAAATTATAAAAAATATTGTATATAAATGCAACAAAACTATAACAGATGTTACGTAAATTACAATCATTCATGCCAATTTTGAAAATCCAAATAAACCAGTAAGATACACAGCAATAAACTTAGATTTGGTAGAGAGAAAGAGAACAAAATAAATTTTATTAATACCTTCAGTACACTTTTAGGATTTAACTCGAGAACTTTTCGCAATGACAAGAACTGAATAATTTTGGACAGCTTAGACACCTACAATGATTAATGAAACATTTGTAAAACGCTTCAATCTTCGAAGATGCTTTCTATAGGTGCGTTGAGGTCACAAGACTGACGCATCCCTGAAAGATGCCACACTTTATCTCATCATAAAGTTGAAGCTAGAGCTTCTTAGTAAATAGAACACCGTGTCAAGCTAAGAGTACAAGCACATGAGGTAGTAATATTCACTTAAAATGTGAAGCATAACTTGGGAGTTGTGATAGTCTATACTTCATTATTGCTAAAATACCATACCCGTATAGGGGAAGTTCTTATTTACTTGAATACAAGGCGCTCAGGATTAATTCTAGTTTCAAAAAACCTAAATAGGTTGGGTAGTTTATTTACTTTGCTCTTGTAAATCCTAGGCAGAGGGTGTTGCCAGGCGAACAAACAAGAAAATACAAGGAAAAACAGTGCTCCTTCTATAAGTATGGTACGCAACTTTAGAACAACAAAATAAGTTAAAAAAATTGAAAATTCATAATTTTAGTGCCCGATCTGGTAGAAACAGGATCATCAGGAGGAAGGGAATGAAATGGCAGAGTAAATACGTATTGATATTTTTAATGCTGTCGTGATATAGAAAACTAATCGCAGTATAGCGATTATAAAAGTAATAATTCTACGTAGGCAGCGTAATTGATTAATACACCTCATAATATGAGTGACTATGCTATTCGTATTTTCATTTGAAAAGCTGTGTGTGACTTATATTAACTATTGGTTGTCCTACACGAAAATAAAACGGTTCAGCCAATTTTGTTAGGGCTGAAGGATTCGGTGTGTCCTTAAGCGATAAGTACAGCAAAAACGAGATCGATGAGGAAACCATCTGTACCATATGAATAAATACGCGCGTCAAAATATAAAACTTCTATAAGTACAAGAATATTACGAAGGAGCTATACACGCACTTTGTTCACCAGGGTAATATTTTTAAATTAAGTGTTCGTAACCAACTGCTTGTACAAGACCAATGCACTTCATTATTTTCATGTTGTGTCCGTAACCAACTGCTTGCAAAGAACCGAGTCACTGAGCACCGCTACAACAATAACAACTTCGTGCAAGCGTTCAGCCAAAGCTTAGAAAATAAATTAAATTATTCAAGAAAAACAGCAGAATGTAAAGGAAAAATACCATATCCCGCCATAACTCTGAGATTCTTTTGTTCGAAGAACATTCGCAGATTACTGTCATAAACTTGAAAATTGAAGACAAAGAATGTTCTAAGAATACACTGCATGAACTGGCAGGCACAAACTTGTACACTAATTGATCTAAATTAAAAACAATTTATCTAAACGAAAATAATAATTTCAGTTATTTTACCACTTCAAAACTGTTCCTTGACTATAAAAAATGGGAATATATTAAAATGAATGGAAATTTCTGTAAGTAGGAGGCCAAGATATCATGACTGGTTTACTTCTTATTTTTTGCGACTAAACCTAGAGCTTGAAAAACAGGCTCTGACTGTCAATTTATATATTTTATTCAATTGAACCTTGAGTTCTCAATTCAAGATCATTCATTCAGCTCCATGGTTGAAGTTTTAATCACAGTTTTATGAGCTCAACAAACCAAAAATAGTTGGACTTCGCTTTACATTTCTGTTAAAAAGGTCATTAGTAAAAGCCTTGACATCTAATCGAAGAATTTTAAACCACTTAGCGAATGTCCAGGTAGAAATACTTAATTTTAACAGCAGCTAAAGGGCGTAACCGTACGTTGGATTAAGTTTTACCAAAAGCACCCCATGTAGTAAATATCAAAATGCCTTCCTAGGGCCACATTTTGGTGTTGAAGACAAATTCATTGCTGAGTTGTAAACGCTCTAAGAGAAGGAACAATTGATATTGCAAATTTTAGTTCTTATAATCACTTAGCTGATCGAGGAATAACTACTGTATTTGTTATGTACTCGTACGTATTCCATAAAACCTAAAGATATAAATTGAAGGAATACAATTTAAAATATCCACAGATAACTCGTAAAATAAGCTAATGATGGAGTTTTAATAGACAGCTATTAGTACATACTGTAACAATCAAAAGCAGGCGTGGTAATACGAATAGAAATGCGTGAGTTTAGTTAAAAAGTTCTATCAACTAGCGAATTGATGATACACTGAACAGAAAAGCAGCAGAAAACGAAGGAACGTCCAATGAAGTAGCAAGGTCCACTAGAGCGAAGGTAATCTAAGAGGCAGTGTTGGGAAACAATAAGGACACTCAAGGTGGACCATTTAAGCTCTGTAAACTCAATGATGAACTCCACAGTGCCGGCACAATGGTCGCCTTGACCGCTACTCTTTTGTAAACTACAGGGCTTTAGATGGTCACAATCGGCTGCGAAATTAACTTCCAAAAGAAATGTAGGGACTCTGTCTCGCAGGTGACCAACCGTAGAATCTTCTATATAAGTTGGTGAACACACGAATGCAGCACGTGATTTATACCAAGCAGCGAAAGAGAAATTTAATACAGTATGAATCTTAAAAAACTAAGTAATTGGAGTTAATTCAAATTCAAAATTGACGAATTATGTCTCCAATTTTTTAATAGGACATGAATGGAACTCAATCCTCAATATTGATGCTAGTCTATAACCTGACGACAAGGTTAGGGACTGTTGATTTTGTTTACTTTTTCTTTTGTAAAATATACGTTATGATCCAAGTGACCGGATTTGAGTTCCTTATTTCTATTGCAGCGACTTAGCTTGTCTTCAAATACTGAATCGAACTCCCTCAGTTTGAAAAGTTTCTACACAAATGCCTATTTAAGTTACTCTTTAGGAAACGGTTGGAATTTGAATCATGTTTTTATCAGAGTTAAATCCTTAGTGCATTAATAAAATAATGCTCAAACAAACTTGTCTTCCTTGTGATTTTTTCTTTGGAACTTATTCTTGCATACTCGAAACATTATTCGTTGCTAGGAGTAGAAGATGAAACACTAATGATTTACTGGTCCACTTTTCAACATTCAAGCTTACTTGACAAGTCAAAGCACGTTTGAGACCTCGAGAAACAATTTTTTTCTTTGATCCATTAATATGAACATGAATTGATCTAAACTGGCATGCAAAATTCAGCGAGAGAATGCTTTGCTCACATGATAAATAGTTGGAGATAGTTGAAAGTTGAATTACAGTCAAATTTTTCTCAATTTCAACTCAATTTACTCGTGATACTAAACAATTTTCATTGGGGAATAAAATTAGAAGCGGACAAGCAAATCGAGAATTTACGCATCCCATCCTCGACAATTAATTTACTGTAGCTCGGCCATCACTTCTCATAATAACGACTTCTTGTCTAAATAGGGAAAATAAATCGGGAAGTAACAGATCATGTAAACCTTCTGAGACGATGAATTTGAAACGACAAAAAGGCAGTACGAAAAACCCATTTCTTTTTTTGCAGTGCAGTGAATTAGGGCATTGAGCTTAGTTAAGCCTAATATTATAACTATTTATTCAACTTAGGTAAGGTAATTTTTTCAAGTGTTTCAAACTTTTATGTGAATAAGAGAACAAAAACACACATATATGCAAACTTTATTAACACGTTTGTGAGAGCGATGTATATCATGTGTCGTGTATTCAGCGTCAATATTACAGAAGAAAGACACAACCTTAATTTTGTGAGTTACTCAAGTAGGCTGAGGCAGACGATTAGTGACTGAAAATTACATAAAACGCATCATGCGACAACTTCCCTCAGAACGCAGGCTACGCGTCGGCCCGCACTTGACAGCGAACACACGAACTCAACATACGATGTAGACCACGCCAAGGAAGCGAAAGCGAATACTGTGCAAATTTTTAGAAACTACGAATTAAGTACCATGAATTAAATAACGGCCATGATATTGCAGGTATTAACACCGAAACAAATGTATTAGTAAATCATTGCAAATGACGCTGACAAAACTATGCGAACGAAACTCTGCGCCCTCGTATAAATTCAGCGTAATCTTCAGGCTAGTTAAAAGGAAAAATAATTCGTTCAATGAGTGCCCAATAGCCAGAGTACGTTCTATGCAAGGGATGTTATTTTAGGCTATTCTGCAGCCTTTCAGTCAGATGCAGAGAATGCAGTGTAAGCTCCATACATTTCTTCTATCCTGCTCTAACAAGAAGCTTTTTGCATCCTTCATTCGAGAATAGAGGACTGAATGAAGGAAACTACCAGTAATTCATTATTTTTACATGAAGACGATATGATCTCACATAAGCTTGATGACGGCGTTGCAGGCCCACATTCACAAACGACTTAATAATTCAATTTTAATTCTCTTAAGCGCTACAGAAACTCGACGATGAGAGGCTTTTTAGGATAATAAACTAGATGGATCGGTATTCTTGCTAAAAGCACAAGCCAAACAACGGGTACAGGCTTACAAAGACTCACATTTATATTCGGTTTGGTCGAGTAAGTTGATGATTATATTCAAACAGGCAGCAGGAATTCCATGCACATTCCATACCGAAAACAGTGCTAGAACTGGTTAAAAAAACTAAGAGCATGCGCCTTACAAAAACCTGATCGAATAAACAATAGCAAGCTCCTGCATAACGTCTAGAGCAAGACGAGCTACCTCTGAGTTTCTGGACTGATGGTTGGTTTGCCTGCTGCCATGGAATGTCTTCCAATTAAACTAACATTACAAGACAAATTTTCGAATAAGTATCCTTTGCTCAAGAAGTAAACTTCTCAATCAAGAAGTTTTTAACTCAACAGATTGTCCTCGGTGTTCCTGAGTTTTGTTGTTACAAGGAAAAATTTGAAATACACATCCAAACAGTTACACCACAGTTAACATTTTCATTATTATCATTTACAACTTCACACAACTTCCAGACAGAAAACTGATGCACTTTGCAAGTACTATTATTTTTTAGGAATATCAGCTCTTTAGCAGGCCCTTGAAGATGAGAGCGCTTGATATTCATCTACACTCCTCCTAAAAAGTCTACACCAATCAGCGTTATTTTTATCTAATTTACTACTTAATATAGTCACTACCACTAACAGCACAAAATCACACAAATGATATCAAAAAGTTTTATCAAACGCAACTACACTGCAATAACCCTCTCACGCAACCGTGACATACGTCCTTTGACAAATCCTCTATTTTCAGTATTAAAAAAATTCTGAAGAGTTTCCCACCCCCTGGAAGTAGCCTGGACTGCAGCATGCAGACGCTGCCCGTCAGCTTTGGTCTGATCCGGTTAAACTGGCCGCTTTGTAGCATGAACCAGACAAAGTGCCACTTGACAATGACAATAACATAACAGACAATGATGCACATGGTATAAATTCCAGACAGTTAACATCCAGTAAGAGGATTCAGCTATAATTTTCACCGACTATTGGTATTTTCTTCATTTTTTTCCAACGATCTATAAAAATATTGGATTACTCAAAAACATTTTAAATTTAGATATTTTATTTTCCGGAGGTGTACTAAGACTGGCCGTTAATGAACGAGCCCTGCGAAGTCAGCGTCCGACTCGAAACTTAAATGTCCATCCGGCAACAGGTGAGAGGCTGAGGAAGCGACGCGTGCAGCGCGTGCCGTGTCCACACACGCGCTCCACACCTGCTCTCCTCACGTGCCCACGCCACTGTTCCCTCACCTTACGACGACCATTAGAGCATCACGAGTGTCTTCACTTAGCACTCAGTCAAGCCAGAGCATCACGAGTGTCTTCCCTTAGCACTCAGTCAAGCCAGAGCATCACGAGTGTCTTCACTTAGCACTCAATCAAGCCAGAGCATCACGAGTGTCTTCACTTAGCACTCAGTCAAGCCTACCTGAGTATATACTAGCTTTTTTTGACAAATACAATAGCTCTAAGTAGAATAATTTAGAAGCCTAGGTGGGAACAAAGTGATAACAAAAGTCATGGGCACAATGTTAAATAATAGTTTACTGACGATGCAGACAATATAAATTAGTTTTTCCCATTAATTAAATGTAATGCAGTTATTTTACAGAAACATTACTAAAAATGAATTTCTCACGTTTTATTGCCATCAACGTTGATGCGTATTCGGGAGTAGCAAAATATAAATAATGAAAGTCGTGCAGCAATGCTGACAGCTGCGAAAGAAATTGTTAGTGGGACTTCACAGCCAAGCTAAAGCGAATGAGCATTACACCAAAATTTGCATGAAGGAAATTATCACTCTAAAAAACAAGTATTCTTCTTATTTAATTAGCTTGTAAACAGTACCTACGTCTGTTGAAGAGATGCAAAAGGTCAACTAACAGCCGCAGGGCATCAAAAATAACGGTCGTAGATTTACGAAGGCTCTTGTTGAAAAAATATTATGCACTTATATTATCATTTGTATAGATACTACGAGTATTACTTTTTATTCTTATTATTTAAGATGGCTATACTCGAAAATATGTATGCGCATATACATAGAATAAAAAAGATATTAAAGGTTCAGCTGTCGTAAATGTCGTACGACAAATTTTTTGAAATAAATTATTTTATTACCATATGAACTAAAAACAATTCCCATTTGAAATGACATTACATTTTTAGATGAAAAACGCAGCATTTTCCATGTCGTGGTTCGAAGAACTATGTAGGTACTAAGTTGTTTTTCACTTTAGTAATATTAAAATTTGACTCAATTTCAAAACACACACACAAAGGCAAAAAGCGATAAATAACATGAATTTTATCTTTGATACGAATTATGTACCTGCAATATTGAAGCAATATACTATATTGAAAAAAAAACATTATTAGGGAGGCTTGACATAAAATGTCAGTTAGATCAAAAAAAACAATCACCTTACAATGATCATTGGAATTTTGAATGGTTACGATTCAAAATGGGAATGATTGCTTTCACTGTCACTAATGCAAGTCACATCCAAGAAAGTATTGGATGTTGGTGCAGAGAAAAAGTTGATAGGAACAAGGACATCAATGAACAAAGATAAAAACTTGGTACAGTTGAGTGTAAAATTCAAAAAGAACAACGTTTTGTATCTATTCAATTTAAAGTTTCGGCATACGTGAATAAAGTAGTCTACGCTTTAGGTACTAAGTACAAGATGAAATTCATACATGAAACATAAGTATACCAAGGCAAGAACAGAGGGGTACAAGAAAAATGTTTTCTATAAATTTTCGAATAACAATTTACCCGATAAATAGGAAGAACACCCAAAATTCGAATAGCAATTAGAAACAATGAAGGACACTTGGTTCTCAAAAGAAGACTAATATGTGTCTGGCGTCGATCATTAAGTTTCTATACCACAACACCACATCCGGCGCAGCTCCACTGGCCACCGCAGCACCGAGTCTGATCAATTATTTGGGGTCCCCTTCTCTCAAGGCCTTCTACAGCATGTCTGTACCAGAAAATATCTTGTCTTTTCACTCACAATTGAATATCATTTAAAATCATTTGCACGCTAATGAATGGAAATAACGAGAGTACGTTACCAACTATGACAGTGCTTACTTTTCTTAACCTTTAATGAGTAAATTGAAGGGCTTATAATTCATACTACAATACATGAGCAAATATTGTGGATATTGTCAAATTAACATGAAATCTAGGAGGACCAAATTGAAGTGGGTGCTTAACTCCAAAACCACGAGCTTGAACCGAGACAGAAATGATTGTGCTCGAGCAAGAGGCACTCAAAAAGACAAATACGACAAAATAGAACGTTAACCATACTTAAAAATTAACACGAAATAGAACTCACATAAACATCATTAAATTTGTGTAAGCTTTAATGACGCCAACAACATTAGAGCGCCAGTTCCGCTGAGGAGCTATCCACTTCAATGAACACTTGAGTGAACCCATAGCTCGGGTCGAGGAAGTTGAAGATCATGTCATTTGATACACTACATCCTAAAAAACGTCAACGAGAGCGCTCAATAAAAATAAAAATTTAAGTGCAATACATCAGGTCGTAATACTGAGATTATCTAAACTTAAGCGGAAGTTATTTGGAGTGAAGGGACCAGGAGGACTTCCTACCGATTATTGATTGAAATTACCATGAATGTTAAGAACTCCGTTAATGCAGAAAATAATTTGAACATAATTAAAAAAAATACAATCCGGAGGCAGTTTTAGGGTTGTATTCAAAATCGTTAAGATTAATTTTGTAATGGATTTAGCGTAAATTCAATTTCATTTTCCACGAACGATGAAAAATGAACGAAGATAATAGAATAAAAAATAAATTTAACGCAAGACATATGTGAACGAGAATTTTCATACGTATATAGAAATAAACACAAACACAATTCCAAGCACTCCAATGGAAAACTTTTCCATTCTTTCCAGACTTTTTCACTTCTACATTTCTCTCGTTCATATTCAGGTTCGCGGTGTTCATGAAAGCAGCCGAAGGACTTGTTTCAAGGACACTTCGGCACATATTGAGTCTTCAGTAAACAAGGCTATCAAGACGATCAAAATTACAGTAGAGCAGGTCCTTCAGGTGTTATCTGGCAACTTTCAATCGCGACTACAGCTTGTTGGATGAGCTCTTATCACCAAAATGACGCTTCTCGTTGTATACGGCCATTACTGTAGAGATCGAACAAACCTATTCCGTAAAGCTGGATGGGGCTTCAGGAGCTTCGAGTTATTAGCTCAGTATCACACTAGAATCATAATTTTGCACTATGAAAAAACCATACCTCAAAATATTTTCATTGTTTGCGGATATATTCATCGCGTAAAAAGCTCATATAAAAACTGCACTTAGAAAAACTAATGATATGCACACTTTTTCTTTGAATATTATTGTATTTTGGTGTATTATCTGTATTATCTTAGCGTTCGTATTTGTGATATTGAAAGCGAATATTATAACCTAGTGGAACTATTTACAAGGTAATCAAACTAACACAGAAACACCAATTTAGAACCTCAAGCGAACGACGACTGAAATCGAAAACAATTGTTCTAACTGAACGTGTTGGAGGAAATCAATTTCCAGGGCAACCTCCTTCGCCAAAAAAAATCGTTTTAGGAAAACGTGACACTGAACTCTGTCTCATAGATGCCGCAAGCGGTTTACGCAATCACATCGGCAAAATGGTTGAAGTATTTAGAAAAACTAGTAATTGAAAAGAAGAGTTCCATCTAGCAAGTGAACCACAGTCTGATAAATGATGTACGTTATCCGAGATCGCATCGCTGGAGCTATCGCACACTGGCGGTGAAAGCTCGGGCGAGATAGAACTGCTTTGTGCATGCAATTAATATGGTAATGAGTTCAACACGTGTAGACAGAAGTAAATCTGTTAGGGAGCAATTCATTGTTATACTAGGAAAAGAAGTGACGAGTGCCTGATTTGTGTTTGCACACAGGATGCAAGACGAGAAGTCAGTCGCATGGTGCTCGTTTGCATGCTGATGAAAATCCCCAGAAAGATACCGTAGGAAGGAAAATCGCACAGCAAAATCTTCACTAGCAACACAAAATGTATTACTACTCGTATGGTACAGCAGTATCGAATGAAATCCATCTTTAAGAAATGGAAGGTTAGATGTAACTTGACTGTGGAGACATACTTTCCTATCGTACGAGTACCCTATTATGAATGTTATTCGTGAATAAAATAATTTAATAGCACACTGAAAAACCGTAGGATTTCGTAGAAATAAGAAATTTGTCACTTTTCTTAAATGAAAGTGAAATTGACAATGAAGGTCTTCCTAACTTTATAGAAACAGCAGATAATATCCTCTAGTGCTACTGATGTTTCATAGAGTAACGGAGAATGTCCGGGGAACGTCAAGTTCTCCATGCGAGTGCTGAAGAGGTCAGGCGTAGCATGCTCTCATCCTCTAGACTGCAGGGGTTCTCAACCTTTTTTCCGTTGAGTACATGCCGAGTTATAAGAAAATCAACCCGAACTCTCACTAAGCTGACACCAAATAAAATTGTAATATATTGACTAACTGAATATATGTATATTGGTACTGCAAAGGATATCAAATGATTTTAAAGTTTAATGACCTTATTGAGCATACTTTTATCAGCCATTCAAAAACCCCTGGAGGTTCATGAACCCCATCTTGAGGACCTCCGGGTCTAGAGAAACAGGAATCCTACAAAAGAGTACCTCCAGAGTATCTCCATACCACAGAGAGGAAAATTCCCGCCAAACACACACTCCTTCCCAGCTTAACTAGTTAAGACGCAGCGGACTGTGCTTGACGAGTGGACAAGGACTACGATAATACAGTAGTCCTTGCGAGTGGATTAAATAAGGTGACCAATTAAGGGTCGAGGTGGTGGCCTGAGTCACCTGACCACGACCGGCTGCTGGTGAAGCGGCGTGGAGCTCCAGACAGAGAGTCGTCGTGTCTGTGATATTCAGATCACTCACGCCTGATTATGCTCTCACACCTCAGTCATGACTAAACCTCACCTTTGAAGACTTCAAGTAAATTCACAAACTTGAGATCCAATGGGCTTTACTGGTTACAATGAAAACATTAAATGTCTGCGTCAAAGGAATAAATTGGACGAAAAGAGCTGTTGTGCTTGATATGAAATCTCGAAACATTGAGAAAAAGTACATTAAATAAATGAAAACATAAAGATAGTAAATTTTAATGTGTGAGTAGTCACTGATAAAAGTTCCTTCAAAAAAGAAAACGGTAATGAACGAGTATTTTCAGTAGGAAATTAAAGTAACTTTTGACTAACAAAATTAGATAAGTTTACCTGTAAAAAGCACATGAACTGGAAAATTCGTATATCGGTAGAGCGAGTACCATGAGAACTGTTGTCGTCCATAAGATTCATCCTGACTTGCTTGCAGACTCGTAGCTCGTTAGTAGAATTATTACAGGAGTGAAGCATCTCCAGCAAGCAACAAGGCAGGCCGTGCAGTTACCAGAGATGCCAGGCATTCCACAGCCGAGATAAGAAAAACAAACCCAAGTGAACCCTCGCTGTCAGCCTCGGACCTTCAGTTCCTTCCCCCACCGCCGACAACCGCGACTTGTTTGGCTTCATGGGTCGCGAATAGCGAGTTGTCTTAAGGCCTTCTAAACTATGACATTTTTGTTATGAATATTACATTTTTATCATACTGACCACACTGACACATTTATGCATGGCATATTGAATACTATAAATAATATGTATTAATTTAATTAATACCCTTAAAATATTTTCCGCAGCTGGTTTAAGTAAGATAACTGGAAGGAACCACTGTTTATTGGTAGCCCAAAATAATTTTTATTGAGAAAATCCTCCTGTCGTAACATGTAAAATATACAGAAATTATACAGCATACAGAAAAATCGTTCAATTGTTCACGTGCTTCATAAACTTTAATTTTATTGTCGCATATCATTTTCAGTGAAAGCCATTCTGATCTGCATTAACCCAAAAGGCCTATAAGCAGGCGTTGACACCAAGTGGTCACTTCTTTTAGAAATTTGCAATTTAGATAATTTGCAGGATAAACTATTGCATGCCTGATCAAAAGTATTATATAAACCTATCAGTACAGAGACGTAGGTCAATAAAATCATGTACAATTATTATTATTATCACTCTTACACGAGAAAGTCCAGTGCACTTGAGTGTTGCCAATTTTAGAGCAGGGTTTCTATTACTTATTTAATGCACAGAAACTTAACGTAGAAAATACAAAAGAATGAAAACACTTGTTAGAAACGCTACACAGCCCGTACAAATATGTTCGCACCAATAGCGTATTTATTTACTTAACACACATGTACACATTCCCACGCATTTGTTCACCAGTCTGTCGTCCCTCACAAGAGAGACCTTGAGTGATGCCTCCAAGTCCATTTGTATTTACTTTCGACTTGTCGCGAGCGCTTCGGTTACTCACGAGTTCTCTTTGACTTTCAACGATAATGAAACCACCCCAGAAGAAAATTTACTGATATAGAAGAAAAATAGTTTGCTCCGAAGAAATAAAACGCAAAACATTTTACAAATCGGTATTAAAACAGTTTGACAAATTTTTGAAATTGATCACGCAATCCAAGGTGAAAATTGAGGATGAGAATTTTCATTTTCTGCCGAGTCGCTCTGAATGATGTAAAGTAAAAATTAAATCATTTATTTGTATCACTTAAATTCCATACATATGATGAATTAGTTTTTCACTGCAGTTGATGCCAATTTTGGAGAATAGGACGAAAAACCACACAAAAAGTTGCCTCGTTATTAAAATATTATTAATACATGAAGAATAACATAGTACGATGTTACTTTTAGTTACATGGCAGTTGAGTAAAAATTTAAAGAGTTGACAATAAACAATCTGTTTTCAAATTTTTTAAATTCTTATTCAAATACCATGTTACGAAAAATCACATCGTGCCATGTTATTCACGTATTAATAATGCACAACTCATAAATTTAGGTATGGGCGTCTGCTCGGCATTAATTAAACGTATTGAGATAATATTTATTAAGGTTTGGGTATGATAAAGAAATGATGACACTTGTGATAATTTAACACGTTGACTCCGAAGTGGTACGTATGTGTACCACTTAGGTTAGGTTCTGTAATTTTTTCAGATCCTTCTAATGACTATGCGTACAAAGTGAAGTTTTACACCAATCAGGCAATCGGAGTCAACGTGTTAAATACTATCGCTTACTCACGCTGAGCAAACATGTTTATTCTTCATATTTATTCACGCTAGGACTTTTCATTCACTGGAAAAAAAATCCTGACATTTAAAATTCCCAAAAAATTACCAAATTGAGGAAGGAAATTCAACTGGTTCTACATAACGCCGATTATACTCGTATTATCTGGATGAATACAAATAAAATTTTCGCACGTTGGACGTTTTAACGTTTCATGTCCTCTTACCTTTATATATTGATTAATGGATGCTCATAAGCTTCACGATTATCCATTAATAAAAACCACTGTTGTTAAATAATAACGAATGATTTTCATAAGTTATAAAAGGCTGCATGCTTCAAACAAAAATTCGATGGTTCAGCAATTGACCACATAAGCACTTCATACAAAATTTATGCCCAAAAAATAATTTGAAAGTTAAACAACCTTATTTGTTTTCGAAACATTTTTATACTGAATTTTTCTGACGGAACTAATTCTATTTGAACGATTTTACACTAAGTTTGAAAGCAACGTGGTAAAACAGGCGGCACAAAATATAAATTTGAAAGGCAGAGAAGGTTTTAATTTCTTAAATGAATTTAATTTCTTACGACGACGGTGGTACAGTTAACGGAGGCCTCAAGGGTCTTATAATTCAGCCCTGCCTGGGAGCAACACTCATGGTCATCGAACCCAACAACCTCAAATAATGTTAATTGAAAAATATATATAATTAGGATAAAATATAAAAGAATAAACATAGTCTTAATGCTCCGTCGAGCAGGGAGGTGGGGTGTAGTAACAACGTATACTGACGTTTGCGTTCACCGCCTGCAGCTCGTCTGTGGCATCTCCAGCTATGAGAGCAGCATTTAGTTGTGAGCTGACGAGTGGCGCTGATGGTTTTGGATCACATGTTACCTCTGCCGACTTAATAAGCACTTTTTGAACGAGCCTCAAACAGTGTCATTATCTCTTCAAATTAGCCTTGGAAGTTCCATGGTGGCGCGGTACAACAGACCACGTCACTCTCAGCATAGCGCGTCAAAACGTCTCGTAGCTCAAACCAAAACAAGTACCTGGACATCAAAATGAAGGAATTGTAGCATTTTTTTAGTGCCAATAGTATAATTTTAGAACTACATCTAGGAAAATTGCTCAAATATCTAAGCCACAAAATGTTTTTTTTCAAAATGTTCTCAGAAAAATATGGAACACAGCACGAAAAAACAAACATAGGTAGAATTGAATTCTCCAATTTCCTATTATGGGATAAGCTCCATGATCGGACAAGTAATCGCCCGTAATTGAGATGTCCTTTATCTTGATCACACCTTCCATCGCACCAGAAGAAGGGAATAATTGACGTACATGAAAAACTTCTCGCTTCAGCTGACAGTGACAAAAGCTGCTACATTTTAGAAGTCCTAATGAATGAGATAAAGCAGCCCATCTATAGAAAACGAGTTTGTCCTGCAAGCCTCGTAAAGGTAGTAGAGTAATCCAAGAACGTTCTTATCAAAGACCAATCACCAAACGAAACCTAAACAATGATACAAACAAAAAATAGAGAAAATATCGACTGCTATCAACGATAAGGAATTTTTTGATTATCGATACGTTAAAAATGTAACTAACTATATGCGAGTTTCAGGATGCATTTCTTTTTACTATGTATATGCTCGTACAAGCCTAGCTTAAATTCGCGTCCACCACTTGAAAAATCCTTTTCGAACGATGATTTTCAACTTAATGAACCAGGTAGTGTAATCTACATTAGAAGCCAATTCAACTAAGTCGCTAAACAGTAATCATCATTAACTGGTCATGTGAAATTTGAGTAATATTTTGCTAGAGGCCTGGCCCCAGCTCCAACCGTCAATGGCTCATTAATAAGAAAAATACAGAGCAGTGAAACTTTTCAGTCAGGTAAATAATTAATAAAACAAAAAACCACTAACACCTTCTGTCTACAAGTAATACCATGATTATCAGTCGACAAAAACTAGCTGACTTCCAACCAAATTACTTACAAGTGGACCACAGAGAAACGTATTGGAAAAGAGAAATCTATCGCAGTAGAACTTTTATGACTCTAAATGAAAGCCACCATTTTTGCGTCGTGAAAGATTGCTGCTATAATTATGTAAAATAGAGTTAGTAGGAAAACCGGTTTAGCCATGTACTCGTTGAAACAAAATCGAATAACGTGAAAGCCAGATTAGATTTAAAAAAAATTAAATGCTATTGATATTTAATTACAAACTTTAAAACGTATTTAGCGTGCTAAAGACGAACTAAGATTGTAGTTTAGATAGCATTCTACTCTCATTTTGCAGCATTCGATAACCCATAGAAATGACCTAGATATCCAGGTTAACATGGATTATGTTATGAATGAAAAAGTAGTTCCTGAATCTTTACACGTGAAGAACATTTATTCTATATAAAATCCCCTTGGATACACAGTGTTTTGAAATACACCGGTTTTTCACCACACTGCAAGACTTGACGACTCTTAATACAACGCACTGACCTCGAGTAAAACTGTGTTTTGAAAAAATGAACGAACCAAGTTGTAAAAGGCGTCGAGTTTAGTAGAGTAAACACCAGAAAAAACTGCAAAAAAATTACGAAACTCGTGCGACAGTTATCGCAATGAATTCACTACATCAATTTCTATTTCACCTGTACATGGTTTCCCTGAACTTAATTTCCTTTGTACTTTGTTCCCCCTGAACTTTATTTCACCTATATCTGGTTTTCCTGAACTTAATTTTCTCTGTACCTGGTTTCCTTGAACTCGATTTTACCAGAACTTACTTTCACATGTGCTTTATTTCACCTATATTTCATCCCACCTGTACTGCATTTTATCAGAATTTTATTTCACCTGTGCTTTATTTCACCTGTGCTTTATGTCACCTGTGCTTTATGTCACCTGTGCTTTATGTCACCTGTGCTTTATGTCACCTGTGCTTTATGTCACCTGTGCTTTATGTCACCTGTGCTTTATGTCACCTGTGCTTTATGTCACCTGTGCTTTATTTCGCCTCTACTTTATTTCGCCTCTACTTTATTTCGCCTCTACTTTATTTCGCCTCTACTTTATTTCGCCTCTACTTTATTTCGCCTCTACTTTATTTCACCGTTACTGCTTGGAACTCGAGATATTTTTGGCTCGCAGACATTTTTTTGCACTGCACGACGAATCCTTTGCAACCTTCTTGTATCATTCTGCAGGACCTGATGCGGCTTGTTACAGCCAAGAAGGATTCACCTCATAAATAAAACTATGGAGGGAAGAGCTCAGCACAAAACACCCTGGATCCTACAGCGTGAGCTATGTTCCGTTAAGAGAAAGATTGTTTTGAAACTTCTACATGATATTACACCAGTAGAGATCAGCTGCATTGAAACAAAGGAAAGATGACCAGGAGAGAAATACTGGGACTGGAGCAGGGGGTCAGCAAAATAATGTCTTCTATCTCCAAGAAAAAATTAAAGGAAAAAAGAAAGACAAAAGCTACGTAACCCTACGCTGAGCCAGCAAGCAATTCCCACAACCAGGACTATTGAGTCGGACGTGGTCAGCTCAGAACCTCTCTGAGAAACGAAAAAATTTATATGGTGCTGAGCAGACACTTTTCAGGAGAATCTTCTTCAACGTGCATCAAAACTTATAAACAAAATCATCACAATGAATTGATATAAATGAACATTTCTAAAAATTTACAGTACACCACATGAAATGAGAATAAAATCAAACATTTTTGAAAATTGCACCGATACACGGCCTCGATTCATGAGAACGAACGAAGCCATTTACACAGCGGTGCTAAATTATTCATTACTACAAATCCAATCAAAAATGGAAAATATGGAGATAGTACTTTAAATTTTGTAAAGCACCATTGCCTAACGCAGTAAAAATTCATAGCAATGTTAATCATAGGGCCCCCTCAACTTCTATTTGATTTTAAAAACGAATAATCATCGAGCAAATTATTTTCGAGTCCACAGCAATCTCATTTCTCCATTCAACGATAGACGTAACAGGGAAGGAAAGTTCGTTCACAGGGGTAAGGTTTCCAGTAACAGTCTCTCTCCTTTATAACTTGTTTTTAGAGCATTCTTCAATTGGTAACGCTTTCTCGAGTTGTAAAAACTACCATATAACCACCAGGTTTCATTCTCGATACTATTGGACTACTTGGAATAAAACCAACACTAAGTAGTAATTGAGTCATGTAATCAGTTCTAAAATACTTCTGAATAAAATATGGAGGAGTCAAGCTATTATTTTACTCGGGGTTTTGTATCTGCCCAATCAAGGCCTAAGTATGGAAATTTATTCAAGACTGGAAAACGAGTGGCATCTCAAGGGCGCAAAGCTTTAGTGCCTCGGCTGGAAAAATTGTGTCAAGAAAATTCAAACCCCGTTAATACAAGACTTGAAGTGAGAAGGTTACAGGAAGAAAACATTAGACCCTCGTATGAGAGGTCGATAAAAACCACTTCTCACTTCTACCATAAGAGAGTAGAAGTAAATAAGAAAACAAGGAAGGTTTTTTGAACTCTAAAACGAAACGTTAAACGTACTTTTGGTAGTGTTACTCAATAATTTAACGAATAACTGGGAGCGCGGCATCCCTGAAAGTTAGGGAAGGACTATCCTCCAACACACGCTGCTGGAGCGAGCAAACAGGAAGTCAAGAGCGTGAGTTTGAGAGCCATCATTGTACAGTTCGCTGCTAAAACCAACTCGTTTCCAGCCAGCTCAGGTACAGCTATAAATTTTGGGTGACCAGCGTGGAACATCCGAGTGCAGCTCCTGCTTTAATAGCGTACCCAAAATTCAGCGAGCGATAAAAAGCAGTGATTTCGCCGCGAGATGATAAACATCCCACAAAAATCCATGCACTATGTAAGCGGATGACGTCTCATTATTATGCTGAAGACGAGGATGTAGGCGGTGGGTTGACATTATCATGATGGATGTGCGTAAGTGAGGTGCTCCCCCAGGCCTCACAGGTGGTGATCTCATCAGACACCCCACCGAGCTAAGCAGCAGCGGCGACGTGCTCTAAATGAGCGTTGCGCCCAGCCGGCGCTGAGGGGACACAGTAGCGTGGAGGGGCACAGTAGCGTGGAGGGGCACAGTAGTGTGGAGGGGCACAGTAGTGAGGGGCACAGTAGTGTGGAGGGGCACCAAGGTCGCTAGAGAGGGTACGTTTGTATGTACTCTCAACGTGGCATAGCGATACTGTTTTGCTGTCCATAGAAGCTCAGTAAGTTGATGCCATTTCACTATTTTTCACTAAAATTCCTGACTTGAATTTATCACTGCGCCGCGTATGCACATAACTCACTTGAGTGTGTGTGTGTAATTTTCAACCATAGGGGCAGCAGTAAAAAGTTGATTCAATACTGAATGACAAGGCTACCGAAAATAATAAGTACATTGAAGATACTTGAGTAGGATTATTTGTACTATACGCTATTCACCTCCTCTCCCCCACACCGACGCAGGAAGATAAAAAGATGTGTCCCCGGTATCTTCGATACACCAAGTCCACAACTGACTATACCAACAGGCGTAGCTAGTTCTTTTGAGTGCAGCAAAATATAGACTCGAAAAAGTTGATATAGACGACCTAAGACACTCATGGTACGCTCCCCAGGGAGAGCTAAAGTACACTCCAGCGTAGCGCAACGCCCCAGTGAACAATCCTACACAACGAACATCTCTTCCTCTGCAGGTGTAGGAGATGTCAGAAAACACATGTCTGGGACTGGGACCTTTGTTGTAGGCGAGGGAAACTCGAGCAGGTTTCTTTTATCTGTATTCGCTGTGTGCGTTTAACCCGCTGGACGTGTTCCTTATTATGTACGGGGGGATTGGGGGAGCACGAGAAATGGCGTCTGCTTTTTGTAAAGAAAAACACAGAAAAGACGATACTTGGGGAAGTTGTGCACGAGAAAAAACAGCAAGGAAAACCCTGGGGAGACAACACTTGGGAATCAACTCTAGATTGACTCGCACGATTTTATCCTAAATATGATCAAATATAATTTTTCACTCCAAGACCAAAACACACATGCCATGTACTTATGTGGTACAATGTTAAAACTTCTCGATGTTTTTTTCTCAAAGTACTTTAAAAAATCCCTTTCAAGACGGAAAAAATGATTGAATTTTTTGAAAACTGTTTTATGGAAATTAAGAATAGCCATATTGGCTAATTAATCTCCTCGTTTTGTTATCGAGTCAAGGACAAAGTGGCCAAGCCTTAAATGGCATACTATGCAGTAAAATGTCAAGCAATAACAATGAGCTATTCACTGTTCACTGCTAGGGGGCCTAATCCCAGGATTGATTAGTTCTCACTTTGAGTTACAATCGGTAAAGCAGGATTTAGTTTGCGTTACCACATCGCAGCTGCGTTTGAGTCTTAATCTCAAGGTCCTTTGCCATAATGAACCTAACAAGAGTAAGTAGTAGTACGAGTAGTAGTAATATGTCTCCCAGCTCTTCAGTGGCTCATACTACATTGCGCTGAAGGTCTCCCAATTCAGAGAACAGCCTATCGGTAGCGTCACCATAACAATAATTTGATAACATTTTTATCGCCATTGTTAAAAATTTTCTAGTTTATCAATAGCAGCCTTTACTGAGAGTGGTATCAATGGTCGTGTAGTAGTCAAAAATGTTGAATATTCCTCGGACATGACGCCTCTCACAACGCAATTGAGATTGTCATTCCATTAGGTGGCTGTATGTCACTCGAATTCGACCAATGCAACGCGGTAGAGTAATATCTCCATTAGAGTAGTGGGCAGTGTACAGGAATGATGTAGAAAATGTAAAGAAGAGCCAACCGACTTCCATGAAAAATATGGGCGTCGGTTCGCCCTGCTTTAAATTTTGTACACCATTCTCGTACACTACCCTCACTCGTAAAGCTGTCACCGTACACTTTTCTCAATCTATGATGGATTTCAGTAGCATTATGGCCCTCTGCTTACAGGAAATGGATTACACTTCGTAACTCACGTTTGGCGGGAGCATCGATCGTAGCAGCCATGTTCAACTTACCGTATCTCGGGCAATCGGGTTGCATTCGTTTTGGAGATTATGTAGAGAAATAAGCAAAATCATGCAGTACTTTTAGTCATACAATTATTGTGATATTTGAATCTGATTTTTTATAGCCCATCGAAAGTTGAAAAAACAGCCCTCGTGTAATGTCCTACTAGCAAGACTAGTTCCTCGTCGTTGCCCGAAAAAATCTAAGACAAAACATAATTTTCATACAATTTGCAGGACTTTTGCTTTGTCTATACTTAACAATTAAAAAGTTCTATGGTATGCTTGAATTCCATGAACTGCTTAATGAGATATTCAAATTTGTGTGACGAGCTGAAAGAAAAAAGATGAAATTAAAATTTTATTCGGATAAAATACATGAAATATTCGGTCTGACGTGTATGAACAGGTATAAAAACATCAATACAATACTTCTGATATGAATTGAGCTTGTAAGGCAAACGTATGAAAATTTAACATCCTGAATAATTTAGATTTTATCGAAGAGCTGCGACGAACGTGCATGTATATGAACAAGGTAAAAATGATGACTCGTGAGTTATTCTGATCAATTTAGCATTGCACGCACCTTGAAGGTTTTATGAGTATAGCAGTTCAAACAAATGCACTGATGACAAACACAAAAAGTAATTCTTCGCACTTATCATTTACATGATTCAAAGATCGAATGCTTGAATTAACCCTTTCGGTACCATGATGCAAATATCAGAACCTTTTTCAACATATCATCAAATTTAAAAAAAGATGCTTTGTGATGTTTTACGGTCACTGCATTGTCCTGATCAAACTGTAGCTTGCACTGCCCTACCAGCGTTTGCACAGACACACGTGTTGCTCTGCATCTTAATAGGCGAAAAATGACTGCGGCTACCAGAGATGCCGTCAGTACCGAAAGAGTTAAGTTTAGTAAAACTTTAATGCACAACTCTCATTCTATTCTTATTACAATTAAATCAGTGCATAGACCGGAGTTGAAAAATTAGTGGTAGTAATCGTAATGAAATAGAAAAATAAAGCAAAGTGAAAAGCAGTAATGCAAGAATCACTGGGCAAAAAATTCGAATTCCTTCACCAGCAGCCTATGCTGTCACTAAAGTAACGCAACCCTCAGAAAAAAAGACATCCCATTGCTTGAAGTAACGCACATAGATAATGAAGCAATATGAAACATAGTTCAAGTAGTATTTCATACGTGATTAAAATTATCGATGCTTTAAATCCAGAATGAAAGTGAACTCTTGCTTCAAAATACAATCTATACATTCACATTAAGACAGTTCACCACGTTCAAGCCTATTTATGTGTTTCAGTTTGACTTCAAACATAAGTATGCACTACCTCATAATAAAGACCAAAAAGGCTTCGAGGATTCTATTATAAGAGCCCAGCAGCGTACATCTGGAGCATAGCAACGACAGAGGGTTCATCTCATGCCTCTATAAGCGCTCACCACAAGCTCGCTATTAACGCAAGACCGCCAGTCTTCGCCGCCATTTTGAACAATTAGCCGTTATTAACTGAGCCATATGAAACTGCAAATTGGGGCTCATCATTTGGCATGAGTTAAACACCAAAAAAAACCGACCAGGTCAGGTAATACAGAAACACTGATGTTTATCGGGCTAATAAAGCATTCCAGTCATTTAGAGAGGTCTTTGTAAAATACGCTGGTATCGACAGAGTGTTGAGCGTACATACACAGAATATATTTTTTGCAGCCATTCAATACAAACTGCCTTCACCTAAATAAAGCCCACCCATGTAAAGGAACACAAAAACTGGCTTTCCAAATCACATAAAGAGCAAACCATCAAGGCAGTTTTTCTGAGCTGTATCTCCAATTTAGGGATAATTATAATGAGCTCAAACTCAATTGGCAAGACTTAAAAACAATAACTCAAGGCAGGTCCCCATAATTTATGATCGGGTAAAAATTCGACAAAGAAGACGCCTTCACCAATGGACCTAGATAGACGTAATCAATGACAAAGGGACGAGGCAATTGAAAATGTCAGTTATGATTGTATCTTAGACGCTCACACGTGGCGCTGTGGAGATCGGGTACGCACCAAGCAAATAATAAAAATGCGACATCAAGAAATTGTGAAATAGTCTAAAAGCTGGAAATATATATTCTATTTGTTTTTATAATCATTTTCATTAGAATTAAAATTATTTCAATTATTATTATTACAATTATTAAATCAGTAATGATTTGACTAATATTTGTACTCATAAAGACGATCATCACAGTGAAGCCCAGTGAAAGATTTAGTTCCAGTAGCACCAAGAAAGCTGGGCATTTCAGCGTCTTGGTCGGCACAGCCCGCTATAGCGAACACAAAGTGTTTAGCAGCGATAGCAACTCGAAGAAATAAAACAGTGAATTATAATGAAAACGAAACAAAACAGAAGACACTCTTGTAGATGCACCGTACTCCTGCATATCCTACGAGATACACAGAGAAAAAAGAATGACACGATCAAATTACTGAATCAGCAAGAAACTCCTGCAAAAATAAATGATTCGGTTTCGCTGTCGGTAATAATTTAATCTCGTACACTGTTTGTTAACCGACACTGTCAGTAAACTCCCTCCGAGGAGACCTCAGGACGGTGTCTGAGCTGAGTGACGGTGTTCGTCTGTGCCTTTCATTCAAGGGTAAAATGCTTTTGAGAAATATCATCAGGACAAATACAACTACAAGGAGATGTGTTGAGGCATAGCATCGAACATGTGAAGCGTGAGGTCAATGGTCAAATAAGTATGACGGTTGAGAGAAATAGATGCAATCCATTAAGATAGCAATATAATAGTGATAGCCTTTCATTGGAAGGATGTAATATAGTAGTGATAGCCTTTTTGGGGAAAATCACTTCATGACTCGAGTTGAGAGTGATTGAAAAAAGTAAGCCATTATTAAAATAAATTTAAAAATATAATATGAAAAAACATCACCAGCTGCGGAGCAGACAAAGGTTCATCTACGTAATCCATCTCAGAGTACATTTGCGTGGCTTCGAATGATCTATCCAATTTGTAAAAGAGATATTTTTCATGAATTTTCTTTCAATATCTTTATAAGCTCAGAATGACAGAAGTAATGAATTTTTGACCTTTCGTTATCCTAAAATTTGGCTACATAACACCTACAAAAATTGGATTGAGTGTGAAATATTTATGTATTGTACTTGGTGAACATGATATGATCTAACATGTGAGGTTCAAATGTTGTGGGCTATGGGTTACAAGCAATTAATTGAATATAGGAATAAAGCCGCGTTTCATTGCAAAAACATAGCACGAATATGGGGTGCATCAGGATCAGATATCATCCCGAAAAGCTCTTACACAGAAGAGAAAGTTCAAAGTAGGCAGGAATGATACATAACAATATTACAAGTATTACTTCGGGAAAAAGTGTGTTTCTATTTAAACATACTGATATTAATACAAAGAAATACGATCAAGTAGTATGTAGGTACTATGTTTCTTACGTATTGAGAAAAACAACTTTTTCCAGAGGCAATGAAATACCTTAGATGTTTTTGAACACGACCTTTAAAACTTGATTGAAATTCTAAAATGACTTCAAGGTTCTCTGCATGCGACGTCTGCATGGCAGGGAAGTAGGGGCACAGAGACTCATGTCTCTGATCTTCATTAAAGAGCAATGCCACAAGATGCTTTGTTCAACTCACGAACTTGATGAACAAAATCGACGTTTCGTGCTCCCTTGTAGCTTTTTTTCTCTTTGCAATAGCAAATGAACAGTTAATATTATTGCACGTGTAATACAAGCGTCTAAATATTGGTGAATTTAATTTACGTTTGTGCGAATGATACTTAACGATTGCATTCTGCTCTCAACAAATAGTTTTCTTGTACGCTTTCTTGTGTGTTATTATTATTGATATATCACTATAAAAATGGTTTGTACTTCGTATCTTTTGAGGGATATTTATCAGTGACAGGAAGCACTGCAATGAGACGAAAACAAGAATGAAACACAGTCGAAGAATCGAAAATTGGTGGACCTTTGCATGGAAGTCCGGCTTCTCTCACAGCAAAAAAATGAATAAATGAGAAGTAACCTAGTTAAGTACAAACCACTGAGCCCTCAACAGCCACCCACACCAAGCATTGATTATTCCTGTCACCATCAGTATAACCCATTCTTCCTTTCCTCGAATAGGACTTAAGAATCCCATTGCGTAGGAGCAGCACTGAAGGACAAGCTCTTACAAAGTAACTAGTAATCAGTCCATCCATCACATCGGCCAGCTGTGACAATATAAACTGGGCCAAACTTCAGACAATTTTCATGTTATTGTTACTCAAGACACGAGGCTACCATGTTCAAGCTATTATTAGCGAACCCGAACATGGGGGGAGAACAGCGAAGCACTATAACCAAAATTAAGGGGTGTCTGCTGAAGAGAAACACTTCATTTCTTTTAAAGATCGTAATCAAATTAAACTTTTTAACATGCACAGTTTTTTTTCAATTCTAAATTTTTTCATTCTGAAAAGTGACAAAGTAAGACACTTATGAATCCGTAAACTGATTACTTGCGTGGGCCATGACACCATGACATACACAAAGATTACTCCGTACTAAACATAACGATTGACATTAGGGTAAAAAGGGCACAGTTCGCAACAGCTGCCAAAAAACAACTTAGGAAAATCTGCTTTGAGCTATTTGTTTAATGTAAGTGCTCGCATACATTGCAGGCATCAGTGGGCGTGACGAAGTGTAGATTAAAACAAGTCGTATGCCTGCTAACAAGCATTTATAGTCACAAGAAAAGAAACTATCATGTTTAAAGATAACAAAAGTAAAATCAGATTGATTAATTTGCCTTTGTCGGGGCTAAATAAGCCAAACGCAGCTGAAAATGCGTTGTTAATGAACAGTCGAAGTTCTAGTGATTCAACACTAATTTGGAAAAAAAATCAGCTTGAACACGGTCTAAAGTCTCGTTTAAATTAGGCGTGTGTTCCATTTATGTAAAGTAACGCACCAAAAAATCCAATATCTTCAGAATAAATACCAACTCATAAGCAACAAAAATTTTGCCAGTCAGCTCCCCATAAAACTCTGAAGAAAAGGCAGCCGCCTACTGAATTCATTACAGCAATAATGCGTGCATCACACTCAAATTACAGAGCAAAACTAGCGTTAGTGATATACCAGTAAGTTACGAACGCGTCCAAACTCTAATAAGGCAGTGCACACTCCAGGGTCTCGCGTGTTTAATTTTAGTAATAGAATATTACCTGGCAATAAAATATCGGGATACAGCGGTCAGTCTAGACGACGCATGCAGGCCGCAATAAATATTGCAAGAGACTGATCACTTGTTAAGGTAATGATCAGTATCGCAGTCTGGAGCAGCATCCGCATGGTGAACTTTAGTTTTATTAAGCACTTCTAGTAAGAAACTTGTAAGTTTATTGAGGCGAGACAGTATCCTACCAATACAAAAACACTTCCTTCTTATAATAATTGGTTCATATTTTAGTATAGATTTTGCAGTGTGTCTACTGATGAAAGGCCTGGTCAGTAAAGCTATTTGTCATTTGAATCAGTGTTAGGATCTCATCAAATTCAAATAAAATTTCGAACGTTTGAAGAAATTTTACGATTATTGGAATGCTATTCTGTAAGAAATGAAACAATCTAAATAGTTTGCAAGGTCAAGGAAAGGAACTTCAATGTTCAGTATTCTGAGAAAACTGACCCTTTCTGATCGCCATAACCACATAGCAACAAAGTTGACCGATGACTTATTGAAAGGTAAAACGAGGTTGCGCTTTCATTAACGTAGTCTTTGTTTCTGCATTTTTACGATTTTTCTGTTATTTTAATAAAGCTATATGGTCGACTAGTTCGTGCTGCACTGTTCTGGTATCTGTTTTTGGCTTGTTGTTCTGAGACCGTCTGAAAAGACGAAAAAGGCTACACACATATGGTTGACTGTTTTCTTACCTGTAAAAGTAACGCAATGGGGGAAAATATATATATGTTTTAAAACAAACGCCATTACAACGAATGCTGAAGATTGTTAAAAAATGCAAAAAATGAAATTAATGTTACTTATTGCAGAATAAAAAAAAAATACTCCATAAAGAGAGGGCATAGGAAAACCAGAATGTTATAAACAATGTAGCTTGAGATATGCATCGAAGTTTCAACACTCAAATTCTTTCATAGATACACACTCGGTCAAGTTGCAAACTTTGTGAAATAGAACAGGAAGGTTTAAAATGTTCAGTCTTACACACGAATATTTTAGTGAAATGCCGCTAGTATAAGAAATCGACCAGACTGACTGACTGAATCGACTGACTAAAATACTTTACTGAATTTATGGTTAACTCCAGCCATAACTAATTGAAAAGAGATGAAATTTTCTGCCCAAAAGAGAGATGTGCATTTATTTTAGTGCAGAATCAACACGCGTTTACAGCCACAACCTGTAAGCCCTATAATGGGGCGTTGATGCATTAATATCTTACAAGGACGTTACAATTAGCCAACAATCTGGCTGCAGTTATATCATTCGGTCCAGAAATTACCAGTACTAAGATTAATTTTTGTAACAACATAAAAAGAATTATCAGAGTAATTTATGCTTTCATCATTTACGAAAAGTATAAATTCATTCGAATAAATTCAAATTTGTTGAACGAGTGTAGGTGCGTCAAAGATTATTAAAATCGCCTGATACATCAACTAATTATTTCAACACTACAGGTTAGCTACCGAATTAAATAGATGACAATACAAAGAGTACAATAAAACTAGCTAGACGCAACCTCGACGTAGCATGTAGAGAATGACGAGAAAATCAATATGAATTAACATTAAAATAAGGATTAGTTAGACGCTTTTTCAACATTTTTAACGAAAGTGCCCAGTAAAACTAGCTGAACGACGTACATAGTCTAAAAACAACTCATATTCTCTGCCAGGTTGACCTCATCGTAACTGACATATTGGCACAGTTGCTGGAGCTCGAACCCCCACACAGCTGCCTCAACAGCAGCTGGCACCCTTCGCAAGGACGTCGCACTGTTACCCTAAAAAGTTCTCTACGTTACCAAACTCTTCCACATACTTTCCACGCTCATGATAAATAACTGCATCATGACTAAATGATAAAATTCATAAATTAAAACGACAATGGGGAAATTGATGAATTAATATTAAAATGGAGAAACTTATGAATTAACACGAAAGTGGTGAAATTTATGAATTAACAGAAAAATTGGGAAGGTAAACCCGTCAATAATATTCCAGCACTGACGCAAACGTTTCTCTGATCTTTTAACTCAAGCGGCCTGTCAATAATATTATTGAGTTAGGTCTTCCTTTTGAAATCGATACGCAAATTTTAAGAAACGTAATTTTTCGAGAAAAGGGAACCAACTAAAATACCAAGCCAATAGCGAAATAACCTGAAAAATAAAAAAAATACGGCTTGCTTGAGTAAGCACTAACCCCAGTCCTGAGAACATGAGCTATCTGCCTGAATTTCACGTGTCGTGTTGTTCGTGTGCAATTCTTTCAGCCGGAGTTGAGGCATGACTTCGGACAGTAAGACATGCCTTATTAAGTCAATTAATAAGGGTGGATTTTGGTTTTGTAAATTCCACCGACTCTTCAACCTACTTCTCATCTCTACACACAGGACAATCTCGCGTCACAGGCCGCCCTTCTGCAAGAAAGAGGCGTGTTATTGCGTAGCCCTTATAGTGTAATGTCAACAGTCATTTTAAGAAGTGAGAACAGAGTAAATGCACTATGTCCCTGTACTAAAAAATTATCCCTTTAATACGTCACACAAAAACTGCTAAAAAAAGATCGACGAAGTATTTAAGTTAGAATATTTCATTAATTCTTATGAAAATTATGTGTTTGCGTAGAAAACACTGCCGTAAATCGGTCATCCGTCATGGGACGGAGAGAGCAATTCAATGCAAGCCAGGCAACATTCCAGAAGATCGAATTTCTCAGGCTGCCAAACGCAGTAGATCCTAGCTCAAAGGGTGAACTGCTCGGGGATAATATTTCTTTTTCTAAGATCATTATGTTACCAGAAAGAAGATGGAAGCACCTCAAAGCTGACGAGCTTAGCGAGCGAAATGAAAAGAGCTTTAGTCAAAGATGTCAAGAAAATGAACCTCCAAAAAGAACTCAAAAGGACTGACGAATGGAAAAAAGTGAGTAAACTCACAGAGGATGGTACGTGGGACGTCCGAGCGTTAGAGCTATAAACAAGGTGAATTATTAATGCTCCAGTCTGAGCAAGAAGTCTGAGTAAACTACGAGCTCGAGTTCCTGTGAAACGAAAAATTTCTGCGAATATTAGGTGTGTTAGTTTTCCGCAAGTGTGAAACTTGTCTCAAGTTTATTTCAGTTTAAGTAATATACGAAAACAGCGAAACAAAATTTAGGAAAGGATTCCCTAGAAATTAGGAATAATCAATTGAATTTACCTTGCGAGAACGTCGATATTGAAACTTGAAAAAATCAAAAGAAAATGTAAAACAAACAAAACGTGCGCAAAGTTATGAATATATCAAAGGAGAAAAATTAGTCACACATAATAATGAACAAGTAGGGCTCTGGTTTCATACGGTTGGTCAGGTCTTCCAACAAACTATGGGCCCAATTTCAGTTGATATTATGGAAATGTGAAAAGTGCAACCCAGGTGGGTGCCACGAATGCTGACGGACAATCACGAGGCTGCGCGCGTGGCATGTAGCTAAGAAATGTTGACTGTTGTTTCTTCGTGACAACAACTTGCAAGTGATTTTTCATGGTCCCTGTTCACCCAACCTGGAATTTTTGGCTGTTTCCAACGTTGAAAGACACTCTCCGTGGTCGCACATTCACTAGCAGTGCCGCTATTACATCAGCGGGTATTTAGTAGTCAAACCAGAGTCCTAAAGAAGCGTTCGCAGCGGCCATGGAATCATAGCATCGACGTCGTGAAAAATGTGTACAGCTGCAGGGAAATTACATAGAAGTGACACAAGCTTCACAATTTTCATAAGATTAGTTTGTGAGAAATGAAAATTAGAAGTATAATATCATAATTTGAATGCATTTCGTAAATCTTCTTACACGATAAAGAAATTCATTGTACCAAAATGAAGAATTTTACAACTCTTCAGATTTGAAGTGTTTACGAGGCCAATTAGTCATAAACAAAGCCTAACGACAGGACATAAACATCTCTCAAAGAATATCACTGGAACTACTCTGTAACAAGCGAGATGAGTCTATAGAAATGCACACATTGTTGTGCATTTCTGAGTCCAGATTGCAACGCACTCGGTGGGAAAGCTTACCTCTGCAACGTGAACATCAAATTTCAGCGTTACTAACCCTATTTTTTATGACATAGCACCCTTCAATTTAGGCTTTCGTGATAACCCAGTGAGTTAAAATTTATTGTATTTGTTTAAATAAAATTGCTGAAAACTTCCATTCTAATATAGAAAATGTCTAGTTTATGAAATTACTTCAATAGTACTACAGCAGTGATAAAGCGGCGTCAAATGTTAGTCCACTGTAAACGCCATCAGAATTTTCGTACCGCAGTAAAAGTTGAAGATAATTGCACAACGTGTCGGCGTTAATAAGAAGTATATTAATTTCTATCATTTTTATATGAAGCTTTACTATCTACGATCACAATTCAGGCTCGAAGATCAAGAGCATCTAAATTTCTTCAATAACAAGCTGCATCCTCGATACTACACAATTGCACAAGGAAACGTTTTTAACCTACATCCAACTTTTGCGAAGTTGAAACCATACTGGTGAATATTGTACTCGCACTGCATTTTAGACCATCATCATGTGAGTCAACCAACATACATGGACCAACACACAGGAAAGATGTCAATTTTTCTCACATACTACTGACTCGGTTGTTTGTATGTACAGTACAGGCTACATATAATATTTCTATAAACTCCGTTCCATCCATTTTGTGCGTTGGCAAAATAGTTAATATTCTATACATAATTAATAACTTATATTAATACTTGTATTAATAGCATGTATACTGATATATGTTAGTGCATATAGTTTTCACGGAAGAAAAATCATGTAAGAATTCCGATGTCTTTTGATAGTCTGATGCAAACACAACCTAGTTATAATTATGCTCTTGAGAAATTAATTTCATAAGAGGTGTTTCTGAGAATTTATTACAATGTCTCTACTACCTTCCTTATAGACAATACTTCATTTGACGGTAAAATTGTTCTGAAAAATTGACTACTTATTAACTTTTTTCCTAATTTAGTGACACTTAAACAGTAGGAACTATGCTCCTAAAAGAGCTACCCTGTCCAACAAAAACCATCATGACTGTGTGGAGCGGGGAACCGAATACAGAGCAAACAGTTTCAAGTAACTGCGGAGGCAGCCCTCGTTATGAAGGCAACATGATAGTGGCCGGCGCATATCCCTGATACGGCGGCAGATTAATGGAGATTAATAGCAGAGCTGCAGGACTGTAAGTGAGGAAGAGAAACAGGACGAGTGGCCTCAACCGCCACGAGTTGGCCACACCTTCATGAATGTGGTATGACTTGGCTACTGCTCCAGATGCTAAGCAAGCAACGTGATCGCAGCTCAGCGAGTTGCTACCTTATATGGGCATGATGAGAGACAGATCATGCACGAAGCGCAAACTACGTATTATTAAAGCTTAACAATTAAATGTTTTGCTTCTCTATTAAGATCTTGCAACTAGTGTCAACTTAAGTTTAAGATTTAAAATCGTGTTCAATGATAATATGGAGGACACGAATGATGAGCATAAAACTAAGACAGCACTTCGTTGTTAAATGAATTAAAATCAATAACGCACGACCGTACGTTTGCCAAGATGAACGTCGATTCGAAACTATCTGACACACTGCGGAATAGATTGTAGAATTGTTGTTCAGTTATTAAAATATTATTCTTTTGGGTTCGTGAATTAAGGGAGTTTATAAATTCAAAAGAATATTTAAACGATCTATCATCTTGGTTTCATCATCCATTTGACAAAAAACATCGACGAGAAGACGCACGTGTTTGTCATATGAAAACTACTTGTCTTCCAGAGTTCGTTGTGACGAGCACCTGTTTGATGAAGTACGGATGCTAGTCTAGTCTGGCCTCCGCACAAGTTACACCTGGGCCACAATTCAGGTGAGAGTTACTAGCTACCAAAGAAACTCTGACAAAAAAATGGTAACGGATGCAGCAAGCATAACTGCAGATAAAAAAATGAAGACTGAAATGAACTAATGTAATGCAGAATACACTTGCACAAAGGCTGGATTACCAAATACATCAGGGATACTCTCGGACCGTCATAGAATTCCAAGTAAAACAGACTTCTGAAGCGAGCGCCAGTGATTAGGTGGTGTGTATATATTGTATGTAAAGTTCATCTGAGGAAGTCGGCAAGGAACGACAACTCCCCACTGACAGGACGGTCTGTTGACGAGGACTGACGCTATCAGCATTCCTGCCGCTCCGGTCCCCCTAAGAGTTGCTCCAATTGAGAGACAAGCTTCAATACAAGATGAGCCAATATATAATTTTGCAAATAGTGCATGGCTTATTCTAATGACAGCATAAATTTGCATCGGCACACGCCGAATTTTAGAAATAAACAGATTTCAGTGATACACTTGAAATTACAAAAATTAGCATGCACGCAATTCTCTTGACCACAGACGTACGAATAATTGGCAAAGCAAAAATATTCAAGATACCACAACAGTAGAAAATAAGAACTGGTATTGAAATTTCAAACCAAACTTCATGACTGCTTCATTATAAGATCTAAATGATACAATAAATTTTTTATTTTTGCTGTTCATAAGCAGACCTAGGGTGTTTGTAGCCAGTTTCTCAATACTTTAAACTGGTAACTCATCGTTCGAAGAACATGTAGTCTGATGACTGCCATTAATTATCACTCGAATTCTTCGAAACATAAATTCATCATTCCCCCACGACACGTAATTCAAAGCCATTATTCAGCACCACATTTCATCATAAAGGACTCATTGTTATTATATGAAACCATGAGTAAGCAAGAGAACGCGTTCACAGCCGAATTTGGCCTGTGCCCCTACAAGGCTAGAGTCTCCCTGCACCAAGTAGGGCAGCTTACTCCTTAACTTCATTAATTGTGAGGTGTTCTGCACTTCAGCCTACATTTGCGGTCTTTTCTGAACTTGAATTAACGAGGTTGCTAAGGTTGTTAATTAACGACTTGGTCCATCCGCGTCGCCCAAAGAAACCATAATTGTTATGTGCGATTTCCAGTAGTTCAGGTAAATGTTGACACCAAAGCCTAGAACTCCACGCTCTAACATGACTTGTTACATCCAGTAACAATGAAAAACAAATGCTCAAAAATATAATACACTATTTCAAATTTGTCTTGCTGTGCAACATACCGTTTACACCAGAAATATCGTATGTTAATTTATTTAACATAATGTTCATAGTTTTTAAATGGTATGCGAGTGAAAGAGAGTTTGGAAATAGATGGAATATTCCTACTCTTTGGAAGGCACTGCGATTGAAAGAAATATTGAAGACCGACAATTGGGAGTTAGGTAGGATACACAGCGACTAAGAGGTCAAAAGCCTGGTCTTCTTTGTAGCACACAGCTACATTAAATATATTGTTCAATTGTATGAAAATCAGCGTGTCTAATTATACTTCCATGGACCCTACAGTTGCCCGTTCATTATTCAGTTCGAGACAGCAAAATGATTTATGTACGCTAACACTGAAGAATTATAAAATAAGTGTAGGTAGAACGAGTTACTAACAATGAAAAAAGTCAAGGAACTGCTACATGAATTATAACCATAAAAAAGATTAATGGATAATAAATCGATTCGTACAAACTTAACCGAAATCTTGAGTGGCGTTGATAAAATAATTATCGAATATCGACCTCCTTCATGGTTAGGAACATTATTCTTTTACCAGTTATAAATTGTTAAATACTTCATGAGAATGAGACTAACCTCGGGTTGTGAGTGGTTTATTCACTATGTCAGTTTTAAACATTAATTTTCAACTGACCAGCACCTACTGCAATACCTCACTTGCATCGGCTGGTAGGGCAGGCTGGTGTACACAAGAGCAAGACTGCGTAGGAACGCGACCATTTCATTTCAGTTACTGAGCCCTTGGGGCGTTCCTAGAGAAATGCAAGTACACCGTGTCAGCAACGGTACGGCTGCTAACACCTCCCTCAATTAACGGGGCATTGGCCTGTCATTCTGAACCACATACAATATTAGTGCCGGTTAATTTTCCTACAGTGTTTCATGAGTTTCACTCCGAAATTTTACTACTAAACACCACAGAGGACGAAGCATCCTAGCGATGATTTCGAAAATTCAATTTATTGCTAATAATGTGGGTGATTACACTACTTACCAGAAGTATAGAAAGCTCCTCTGAGGAAAGGGTAGGAAGAAGTTGACTTAATATATAGTTAGATACGAGGCAGCAACTCGGAGGTCAAGCGCAGACCTCCAACAGTGCAACAAAAAAAGCATGCAGTTCGCCACAATAATAAAACGGTAATTACAAGGTACCAAAATTTCTTGTACAATATTTTTTACTTTATTCGAAAATAAAGGAGTATCCTATCGCTTTAAGCGATATCAATCAAATAATTAGGTGTGTTCGTCATGAAATTCAGACGAAAAGTGAAAATCAAGTCAATGAAATTTCATCCATAAATGCATGTGTGATACATTCATTCATGTACATGTGCACAAAATTCGTATTAGAATAAATTTAAACACATGGTTGAACAACGAAGGGTTTCAAGTACTCCCTAATACAGTAAGAATGAAAATACAATCTATGTTTCTAAAAAAATGTGCAATACGATCAAACTTTTAACAAATTCAATAAAACATACATGAGAAATTCTAATTAAATTATACTGAACTACATTTCTAAAGCAAGAAGCATATAGGTAACCAGCGTCACTAGACAAAAATTGGCTTAGCTAAATTACGTAAAAAAATGTATCGAATCGATCATTTGTTTCCAAAAGCATTAATGATGCACAAGCCTAGCACATTCACACTAATCAAGAACCATACTAATAATATTGAAGAAACGCTGAAGCGTGGGTCGACTTCAAGTAACACCAAAAGCTCAATAAAATAGAAGAAATTCACATTTTGTGTCTGAAAACTGTTGTCGGTGAGATGCATTCGAGCAAAATAGTGACCACCGGTCGGCTGACAGTGACAGAAGAGGATGCAATTTTTACAACCCGAGGATGACGGTCGAATTCTTGGAAAAGTGTCAAACTGGAAACCATTCAACACTTGAACAACTGAGTATGCAAAATTCATGAACATGCCATACCCACTGTTAGGGAATAAAGCCGTTATTTCTGATGACATTCACAAGGAAATGAACGTATTAAGTGAGTCATCAAATAACGTCTGATAATGACAGCTCATAGCCGACACGGCATCGTACACCTCACTGCGGAAACTGGCGACTTAAGTAGCATTGTTTTGTTTCAAATTCCCCTGCAATCTCATGTGGTGCAGCACCTGACTTTAAAATTCTTCCGTAATTGACGACTCATTAGTGACGATGATAATGAAACTGAATGTCAATTAGCCTGCTAATAATCTAGTAAAATTAAATTCTATAAATAATAACGATTTAAATGTGTATATTTTAATGTATATCTTGTTCATTCGTAATTTGCTCACACTAAATATCAAATTCTTTCAAACTACAGAAGAATTCTATGAGTGAATTGCAAGCACACATGGCAAGTCACACGGCATTTTTGTTACATTTTCTTGTACACAGTTGATCTATTATACTTCCAGTTATTAAATTGTGCTAGCATAGGCACCTATACTATGTAGATACCACCATTAGATGAGTACGTGTCGCAACCCATTCCAATTTAAAGTTTTTTTGAACCAAAATTATATGCCGCATTCTCTGTTTCTATTTTTTTCTTATTCCCATTGTTGTCGCTTTATGCCATGCGCATACAAAATCGAACAAATTTTAATGTTGACGGGGATTGAGACATGATATCCATCTTTTGTTTAAGATTCTGCCGAAAATTCTCAACATTTACCGCAATGCTATACGTCATGCGAGCAGGTAGAAGGTATAATACAAGACGCTCGTAATGAAGAGGTTGACACTCGACGACACCGTTGCGACACGGCTGACATGAAGTCGAATCTGGAGCGCATAACGGCAGCTTTTATGCAGACATACTGCTTAATATTTGAAATCTGCCTTACACACAATTATCATCTCATCCCTATTTGGCAGAGCAAAACTATGTCACATCTGCTTTGCGGCCACGCAAGGGAAAACGGGGTCAGAATGCGCATATCGAGGGAAACGAATAAGGCTTTGAAATAACATTTAGTTGGTGGAGAACTAAAACAGGCTAGTAAAAAGGGCGTCACTTTCTACGAAAGTGATTAAAAAATGTAGTTACATTTACAGGAAAATAAAAATTTAATGAAAATTGAACACTTTTGTTACGAAGAGTAACCTAATGAAGGAAAAAGACTATGAAGGACAAAATTTGCGGCAGTATTTCCAAAAACACTAATATGGAGGCTTATGCGACCTGCGCAACTCGTAATTGTTTTCACAACTTTTGTTTCATCGCACTTTGCTACTAAGGATTGAAAGACACAATTGTTTCAAAATTGAAGTATTTTGGGCCCTAGTGGAGTTGGGCTCTCAGATATGATCTTCCGTATGAGCAACTTGGATCAGTCAGCAGATTATGATGCAGTTTATTTACATATGCTTGATTCTACTAGGAAATTAGTCTGTTTAATACTAACATAACATCTATACAACACGTTGAGTAAAATGTAGATTTTATGCAATAAGTGAACATAAGAACGCAGGAAAATTCAAAAATGCTAGAATTTGGGAACTTGTTCTTGACACGAAGTCATTTAGGACGTCATTCCAAACATTGAGGAAATTAAGCAAAGCAAAAAAGTAATCACACGGTGCGGCTAGTCGATGAAAGATCAGAAATAAGAATTACTGACCTGATTGACGCACCACAGCCAAAACCATACCTGCAAAATAAGAAAAAAGATCTAAGTCACATGTCCTGACGCGAATCATAAACAAGGAAACACAAAAACTAAAAATGATCAGTCGCAGCAATAAAAAGGTACGATTTATTAAAGCACAGCCAGACAACTTAGGAATAAAAGCATATTTTTAATTATTTATACGAGCATTAGAAGTACTCTGCGACAACCGAGGAAAAATAAATAGCTGATAGACTTAACTATTTCCACCTGGAGTTTTCAGATAAAAAGGCATCTATAAATACTGTTAACAGCAGAAATAGCAACAAGTAATTCCAAAAAGTTTACACAGTGGTATTGAATATTATATATGAACAAAAACCCATATCGTAAATATTCTCGCTATTTATTTAACATTCAGTATGGGAACGCAGTTTAAAGTACTCAATAGTAATCCGCTAAATAATCATGCAGCAAAACAAGTTTCTTATTCATTCTCCATAACTGAGAGCACTATAGATTTCCTGTGCAAAAGTGTATGATGCAACCAACGCTGTTCAACTCAGCACACAAAAAAAGAAGCCACTTTTTGTGATTTGAAACCCAGTTCTCTCCTAACACTCCATTGCTCATGATTATGCAAAGCGGAGTGTGTCAAATTATTTTCGAGCAAGGGAAGTTACGGAATTACCTGCATGGTTTTCAGTAGTTTCCTCGAATAATTTGACCTTTACCAGATGGGAGCCGTGGTGTCCAAATGATAGGCTTTAGTCTCAACAAAGAGCTTTAAAACTGAGTCAGTCAGAGACGTTTCAGCGCTGCAGTATCCGCGTTGCCGTGCTCATATAGTGTATGTAGGACCAGCAGCTGCCCATTTGTCGACTCGGCATTGCCTAAAAAACGCTGAAAAGCTCTCCCATGCACGAATATCGTTATTGTTTTAAAAAGTGAGCACATTCAAAAGGTATAATTTGCTTGGCAACGACTATAAAGATGAAATTATTATACCTCACAAGGCAGCACTGAAAAAACTTCTCGAAATATTAGCTAAAAACAGGTTTCACACAAAGGAAAAATGACTTTGACCATGTTCTCAAAATTTCCACTGGTCTACTGAGGTGTGAATTTCATTTACATTACTTAAAACTTTCATACATTCAGCATGCACGGACAGATATTTTGGTCAGCAGAACATTACAACACAAAATATAGTCATAAATAAATGTAAATTAATTCATTATAAGAAAATAAGCAAAAAATGAATTCATATGTCTTAAATGCTATATCAGATGAAATCCATAAGTAGTTAACAGTCATCAACCATCAATAATCTGCAGAAATATAAAAATTATTTTATTGAAAATAAGTCTTAAAACGTACTGCTAATGAGTGTCATTGCATACGAGTAGTTGTGGTTGAGAACTTTTCGTGTCTTAGATGCCTCACAATTTATTCATCAAGTTCCAAAAAGCATTTTGTTACAAAACTTTATTTCGTGTGTGAAATCCATGGATGTAAAACAGTTGAACAACATGAATAACAGCTACATGTTCGAAGACGCTGTAGCACTTGAGTGAAGTAAAGGTACAGGTTTTCGAGAGCGTGTTGTGAGCTTATTGTACGAATGAAGTCTGGTACAGAATGCAATGAGGGATACGTTACAATATGCAATGAGGTCTGTGTAACAATGTCTGTTACAGTATGCAGTGAGAGATACTTTAAATATGCAATGAAGTCTTTGTTACAATGTCTGTTACAGTACGCAGTGAGAGACGCTTTACAATATGCAATGAAGTCTGTGTTACAATGTCTGTTACAGTACGCAGTGAGGGATACGTTACAATATGCAATGAGGTCTGTGTGACAATGTCTGTTACAGTATGCAGTGTGGTATACGTTAAGATATGCAATAATGTCTGTTACAATATGTAATGCCTGTGTTACAAGATGCAACATTGTGCAATAGTGCTACAGCCACAAAAACAACGCAGAGTTACGTGATAGGGTAAGATGCCGTTGTCAAAGTACTAATAACCAATAAAAAAATCACTTTTCAGAAGTAATTGAACAGAACTGACTTGTGAAGCGCCACGCGTTATTTTGCAGGCGAAGTGACCACCTTTGCCTTGCTTTGCGAGATATTGGTTTACAATTTAAAAAAATGTTTAACATAGGTGCATGTAGATATAGTCAAGCAGCTCCTGGAGACAATGTAATGAAGATCAGTGAGTTCTCACGCATAACGTGAGTGAAGCCCTGATTCAGGACCATGAATAGAACTCTACATGACAAACTCTGACTAAACTTCAATGATAGACAACAGATTTTTCGTATAAACAAAGGAGAAAATGTACGTGAAAAATAAATGATGGCTGTTAAATTATATCTTAAAATTTTTCCTCTTCATCTCCTTTTTCAATTCAGGAAATGGGATTTGAGGGAAAACTTTCCTTTCAAAAAATATTACGAAATAATTAGTATTTGGCTGGAAAAACTGACTGACAACAATTAACATGTGCCCAGAGAATAAAGATTCTCATTATGTCGACAGGATTTTGAGTTCGGAAATTGAAATGCATCATTTTAACATTATCAGCTTAAGCACCTTGAAGCGACGAAATATATGGAACGAAGTAAACAAGAACAGCAATAAATTTTTTACAACAGGATGTCTCTAGGATTGCCCATCGATGATATGAACGAATAGATGAAAGGCACATCCACATTACAACGAAAATCCATCTAGTTAGACACCTATCCTCGCTTCACCTTGCTTTACTTGGTGCCTGTGCATGATTGAGGTGCCTGCGCATGATAGACAACTGACGACATGAGACGAGTAGCAATCCAAGAATGAACTACTCGTCTCGTTTCGGTTGCCTTATTTTATTATATTCTTGACACTCACTACTAGTACAGTACCACCATTGGACCCTTCATGTAGTAGAAAAGATCAGGAATCTTACTTTTGTTCTCCCCACAGAAGAACGTTAAGATCGTAGCTGAAGGACAACACCCATCAATTTCTAATAGTGCAAACCGTTTTTCAATTGAGAGAGATGGAGCAGAAGATCCGAAACATGTTCTAGTACCCATGCAATTACATATGTTGTCTCAATCTCAATAAAAGTAGTCAAATTAATTCGGAGTGGAAAAAAAAATTATAGCGTACTGAAAATTTCATTCACAATTTGTAGTGAATTAATTCAATTCTATTTACAGCAGATAGAGAAGTCAAGATTCCATCCAAGTTCACTGTGATGATAAAAATAATTCGACCATTGAACAACCCAGGAAGAAAGAACGTTATACGAGGCTGTTGTGGCAGTGCAATAAATTTTACCCCTTGGATAATAATCCAAGTGCACAGTGAACAATAATAAAATAGTGTATCTCACATAAGCTCGAATTTGCTACAATTTAGTAGAATCAAACTATAATAATTCAAAATGATTTATTATACTGATGAAAGTTACAACTAATAATTTAGGAAAGAAGCAGCGCGTATTCCAACTCAATATTCGCGATGCCTTGCATTCTAGCATCATAAGAAACAAAGAAAAGTTGCTTTGGTAGAGCACGTATGAACTTTCCCTTTTAAGTTACACGGTGCTGTGAGGGAAAAACTGGAGCGCAGGAGCAACTCATAACAGCGAAGTGAGAAGAGAGCATTGTAAGTGCGAGGCTTCATGAGCCTCGAAGAGACTATTTGTAGCAATTATTTAGAAAAAAATGTATGTAAATATCCTTTACATTATGCATAAGATTGTACAACGCATAGCTATTAAAACAAAGTGCTCCAACAGTGGATATGAATATCTGAAGTCAACATAAAGCTGAAGGAATAAGAAGGTAGAAATAGTGCCCGATATACACAGCACTCGAGCATGAGGCGAGTTGTGTAAGCGATAACACTGGTCTACTCTACGTAAATGAAAAAAAAAAGAAGAAGACCCTCTGAAAGGGAAAAATAAACTTTGCCGCGAACGTATGTACAAGGCACCACAATTTCCATGGTTTGAGGACAAACGCGTTCATTTTATGTATGTATGTCTGAATTGAGGTTCAAAATTCCATCAATTGCATTACCCTCACGAATGTTGAGGGTATTGTGTACACTGCAAGATGAAGTTCTAATTCAAAATTATCACACATTAACACGTTTGTTGCGATTGTCCAGCCGGTGCAAATCTTTACTTTGTACACAAAGACACTAAAAGACTTGGAAAAAAATTACAGAACCTAACCTAAGTGACCCACCGGTGGGTCGTATCGCACTCAACGTGTTAACAAACACCCATCAAGCGGTAAAATCCGTCAATTTACTAAAACACGATTTCTAAATAATTTCAGAGCATATTTCAAATGTGTAGTCATGAATGAATTTGAATAGCCTGCTCTGAATGGCATATGGCCAGCCTTTGCACTCACACCTATTTAAATGTTCTTTATGTAGTACGTAATTACTGTCAAGTAAAAAGAATGCAAGAGAGACCACTCAAATTAGCTGATGCAATAACTTCATTTTCTTTTAAGGAATTATCATTCACGCCTGAATACCTGGCTCTTACCGTGAAAGTAGTTTGCAGATAACTTTGACAGCACTAACATGGGTTTCTTTCTGTACTTTGATGTGGCTACACAGGCAAGTTACCGACAAAAAATATTTGACTGTCTTAACAGCAATACTTGAGGTAAGAATATTCAAATCTCACACCAAAATCAGATTAGAAAATTTTCAAAAAGTTGGAGATATCAGCAAAATGCAAACAGAGCCACGTAGGCTATCATAAATTGAAAGTGGAGCAAATCATTTGATAGGGAAAAACTTAAGTCTTCACGTTCTCGTGCTGCATAACGCTTTCAGAAAGTGAGGCGCATGTTTTCACCTCATCATCATAAAACCAGTCTTCGAAAGAAGACTGAATGGTTCTAAGGCATCTTTGTTGTACATACTTTACAAGGTGGGTGACGACCCATCGAGTTCGAGGGCGGGAACTGGGCAGTCATGTTTATTTGCTCAGCTTTAGGTGAGGCTACATGACTATAAAATTGAGATATTGCAGGGTACGTGCGGCTGATCTTGTTCGAGAGCCAAATCGACTACTTTCCCAAATTTGATACACTACTCTAGTGCAACGTGTATTTCAATCTACTTTTCCCAACGGCAGTAAAAGAACTCTGTAATACTCTTGTTAAAATATGTACTAATTAACAAGTGAAAGCAGGGTTGACGGTGAAACCTTTATAGGCAACGCGAGTTCACTTCTATTACCGAATTTTGAGCATTGAATATTATCTCCAGAAAATCTTTTCGAACACGCTGAATAATACGTAACTTTGTAACAGTGAATCATTTAGAACCTAAAAGCACTATTCATCATAATATGAGTGCAAAACGAGCATAAAATATCACTAAAATAGGACACAAATTTAGCGACTCTCTGCTTTGGTTCAGATAAGGATCACCAAGTCAGCGTGACTAAAGCAATTTCAGTCGCGGAAACATAACGGGTAAACTTGGAACGGGACGAATGGATGAACGGACATAAACGATAGCGTAACAGTTCTGTTTTGCGCTGAAGCCACGAAGAGCCAAAGAAACTTCGGACTCAACAGGAGATACTTCAGTCTGAGAGACAGGAAGATATCAAAAGTAAGCCGACTTTTCATGAAAAAGAATGGCAGCCAAACTTGTATGCAAATTGACCGTAGCTTTCGCAGAACGGACGAGCGTTGGACAAGACGAGAGAACAGAAGAGGCTTTGAGGGCGAGGTTTCGCCGAAGCCAGCAACTTTTAGAAAGATATGCCATAGATCGTCCATCAGAAAAACGAGACCTTGCAATTACAGCGGCGGCGAGCTGAGGAGTCTCCAAATGCGATCGTTGTTTCAAGCTCAGTTTATTGTTAATTTTGCTTGGCACTCAAACGGAGATCCTGAGCAAATTATGAGGTGATTTCTCCAAGACGTTGACAGGGCGCATGCAAACGAGAGCTTTTACACGAGAACACAAGCAAAAATGATTATTATAATCGTAGCTTAGTTTCTAGTTTAAAGCCATAAAAGGCCGTTAAAGGTCGCTTAAAAAGGATCACAACTCGTAGTCAAGTTATAAGAGTCGGTGCTAAAGAGTTCTGAAAGCTTTAAAAATTCGGAGCACCGTTAGAGACTGGCCAATCATCTCATCAGTCCATCGCATTCCTGAGCGGCTAAGTATATCAAGGTATACGGTGTCTTGATGATAGGCATCAGAGATAACTACACAGAGCTAGAAGTTTAGATTGAAATTGCTGTTCACACTAATGACATAAAATTGAATACAATGCCAAAGCATCACTTAATTTAAAGCAATCCCAGCTGAAGGAAGTACACAGACAGGCTGTGAAAACCGTAATAATAAAGTAAATAAGTCTCATGAACAAGATGCAACTGCAAAATGCTTGCGATGTTTGAAGACTCACAGGATCCTGTTAGGAGGTTAGACAACCACAAGCTGACCTCTGATGGAGAACCACAATGCCGACCTCCGCTAAAGTCACTAAATCTTTAACAATTCTGAATCCCTTTTTTGGCATCCAATGGGTTCTCATTTCATACCCGTGAAATGACCCATTAAAAATTAATTTCAAAGTAATTAGCTACGGCTTATAAACTGAATTTTTAAATTGAAATATATACTATATCAGCGTAATTTAGAAATTACAACACATGATCAAATGTATTAAATTGAATGATAGCGAACGCCATTAATTTCTATGATGAATCTTATTTCAGAAAATAATTTTATGTTTTGTGTGGTTAGCATAAAAAACGACTATTATTTTTGCAATATCTCACAAGAAAAAAATGTGTTTTTTTTGTACATACAAATTTTTATCTTCTCAAGAAGCCAAGAATTTTATCCAACAGTTTACAAAATATTTCAATTATACAAAGTTATTAACGTCATCGTGAACTTACGTAACAATTCTTTCAGCCCATCTTTTGGTAAGCCAGTGAGTCGGAAAGACTTGATGTTTGTCTAAGTTTCAGTTGCTATGTTCATTTTTAGTGATGGTCAACTGAGCAACAGCCTCCATTCAAATCTTCGTGGTTCCCAGGTAGACATCACGCTTAGCGGCTGACACAAACGCTTAGTTTACAATTACTGAGCGCCCCCATGCCTCGTGGGTCATGTATTACCCCAAGACTAACTTCAACCTGAGTATCATAAACAATGCGGCATGCCGGATGATGATGTATTAGGTTCCAGTTTTTTTTAGAGTACCAGCGATGCATAAACTTCTGAAGCTACCCATTGAAAGAGCGACGTAGAGATTGAATCACGTTTTTTAAAAACTACACCATTCTAGAGACTGATAGAGCAAGTATCAATTTCTGGAACGCGAGAGACTGGTACTGGCATTGAAAATTGTGCAAATAGAAGGAAAGACCTCCCATTAGCGTTCATTTCAGCAACCCTCCTAATAAATTGCAGCAGCACAACAGCCTACCCCCTGAATGATAAAATAGCGCTCAAATCTCGGCTGCACATTGGTTCCCGTCACACAAACCCGGCACTGTACGGATTTCCATTCGCAAAACGTATGCCGTGCATCTACAAGGCCGTGTCGGGAGAGCTCCGTCAGCGAGTCCGCTGTCCACAAGATGAACACGCAGATAACGAGCGTCCAGGAATGGTGCTCAATCATTTCTCCTCTTCTTGTCACTGAGAACCTTTCCAAAGAGCTGAACCCTCATGCGACGTTTGTAGCTCGTGCTGACCAGAGTTGCGTGCTCACGAAAGAGCCTTAAAAGGACAAAATTTTCATCTATTAATCACATTCTTTACAACATGACAAAGATAGGAAAAAAATACCCAGAAATGAAAACAAATTTAATATACTATTTCACACAGCATGAACTACTATGTACTAGCGTCAGCATTTTTTCTTACTTCGAGGTTTGTGAACTAGAACCAGCTTTGGTGCGGACTTCTGCGCCAAAGTCCACACTAAAGCCGGCCACCATTGAGCCCATCGTATTTGTCGTGAGTTGTAATTCATTTGAGACTCTGCAGCTACTCTCAAGCCATTGAGCTGATTGAAAATAAACTAAACTAATTCATAACCTGGACAGCAATTTTTGACACAAAATGTATGTTCAAATTTAACACAAATTTTTCTAAGAGTATTAAAATTTGCTGAGGGTAGAAAATTCCATGCGACCATTTTTTTTAAGAAAAAGTACGATGTACATAACTCTAATATGGTAATTCTATCATATAAGGTACAATGGTGTATTCATAACTGTTGTATCATGACAAAACATATTACATAATTAGATGCACTCAAAGAGTGCTGCAAGTGTTGCATATAAATCATCAACAGAACCAAAATTATACAACGTGTATGAAGTATCAGGGGCACACGAGCTGAATCTGTTTTACGGTTCATCGGTCGTCCTTACAACATAAAAAACAAAGATGCAGAATCTGGAAGATGAGACCTACACAATTCCAAAATGATTTTCGTAGCAGCCATGAGGAGAATTATCATGCTATATGCATATGTTGCACTGCGTGAGAAGTGAGTTGTTGCCATCTACACCAGCAATACACGTACAAGTGCTGCGACACTGACAGCAAACTGAATGTTCCTACAGATTTTATGAGGTCTTTGCTTCGTGTCAGTGCTGCACTACGATGTTGTCTGCTCGTTTGTAGCTGACAGAGTACAACAGAGTACAATGGGAGGTGTCGTTCCTGTACAATGAAAAAAGTTAACTGTCCTGCCCTCAGTGAGACGCCCACTCGTGCAAACAGAAGCCGTGTCATGATCTAACTTACTTTCTATACTTGGATCTTGAAATATTGTAGGTGCAATGTCGTCTTTAGTGACCATTCTGTGAAGCAATGGCTTGGGTGTTGCTCAATCCGTCAGTGTGAACGATAGTCTGAAACTCAAATCTCCACGCAATGCTGTGTGAGATGCAATGCAAGAAATCGCATCAAAGATGGTATATCTAGCAACGAAATTGACACTATATTTTGAATTTAGTTCTGCAAAGCTATCTTTCCTAGACATTCGCAATGCGAGACAAGGATAGATGTACGAGTTGTCACGGTCATCCTGCGACGTAAGCGAATATAGAGGCTGCAAAACCTGTTCTCAAGCGAGTAAGAAGCCAATAAATAATACGCAGGTGTACTGGCGATCCCTTGCGGCGATGAGGAAGTTTTCTATGGACAACTAGCTCATACAAACACTGACGTCAGGCGCTCTCTTGAGCATTATATCACAGAAAGGATCTCAGAAGAAAAAAAACAAACTCGGGAACTACATTCAGAGAAGATTACTTTTCCGTTATAGAGAAAAAACGTAACATTTTGAGCGGATCCATGATTCTCACTTGTTAGGAGGGGTATTTTTTGAGCTCAAAGTGGTCCTACGTATTTAATCTACAACAAATATAGACATAGTTCTCTTTTGATATCCCTTGCCTTTTTTAACTTATGGGGCTCTTGACAAATTAGGACTAGGCATTCTACTTGTGCAGAGCTTGAATAGAAGAAGGCCCAACTGACTCGAGGGGTTCCGAATGGGGTCTTCGGCTTAAAGGCTTCAAGTGAGTTTCGTTCGTTGTCTCGTCTGCAGCTGGACAAAAACGATACACTTCGGACGTGTGCGTATGTACAAACACTTCCTACAATTTATGTTCACAATTTACTTGAGCCAACACCAGTGAAATGCTCGAGTGCAGGAATTCATTAATCCTAAATTTATGACTGTTTAATTTTATCACAAGCTCAGAATGGACGACGTTGAAACAAAGTACGTCTAAATCAACATCGAAATTTTTCAATCAAAAGGTATTAAAAAGGCAGCAATAACATTTCTCCTAAAATATACTGCTCCACAACTTATGTCATTTACCAAACTTGACTGCAGATGAATACATTCGAAAAATTTTTTTACTGTAGGAAAATGCAGACAACTACAATTCACAAACAAGTTTTGAAGCAAATGCCTGATAGCTGAAGAGTGGGAATAGAACATTCCTCGTTTCGGCAGGACGGCAGTTTCTCAAATTCGATTTACAGTTTTCGTGGAAAGTTTTTAGACGCAAAACTGCTAGTGGCTTTCTGACACCTGATTGAGACCCTAGTCAACATGACGAAATCTTAGACAACTGCTTCATTTTTGATCAAATTCTTAAGGTTATGTTTACGCCTAAAATTTCAAAATTTAAATTTAAAAAGTCTTACCACAACTAGAGATTTTGGCCTCTCATGGAGGCACTGATATCTGTGTCAAGAAGGTACCTTATTACACGTAAAATATTTGAAGTGAATTCGACTCCCAGCATCTTAATCTTCATGAAGGATTCTGATACTTAGTCCTGCAATGTTGCCTTTGCGTATAACTTAGATTTTATACAAAACATTAGACAGTTAATAATTTTGTTAGGGGAATAATTTTCAAGAAATGGTACAACCGTTTAAACCGTCTCACAAATATTATGTACATTAGAGATAACTACAACAAGAGAACTGAGATCAATTTGTCTTATTAACTTGACGAAATAATCCCCGTTTCTTGGATGCAATAATGCCTGGACGAACAAACGAGTCACTTAAACAAGAAATCCATTACAATATGACAAAAGAACATTTTGTAAGCCGCAAAATTGTGTACGTTTTAACATAAGCAAGATCAGCTCAGCAGAGATAAAGGAAGTCCTAATGTCGGCAAGTGGCACGCAAGAACGAGTCTCCGGCACGAGGTTGAAGTTCAAGATCAATTTCCAGATTTAAATCACCCAAGAAAGGAGCAAAAAAATATTGATGATGAGTAGAAAGTAGGGGAAAAAACATTTGCATGTGTTGGTAAACACTTGTCTGAAATGTTTTTAATACTAAACTATAGAGGAAAAAGGATGATTTCAACGGAAGCATCATAGAGAGGCGGTGGCCCGAGGGCCCGAGTTGTAAATGCTCACTCTTAGTTTTATTGGCTTGATGCTTTTTGTGTTGTGCACTGGTAGCTACAGGAGCACTTCAAAATAGAACCAGACTTTTAATGATGGAATAAATAAAAGTGGCAAGATCTCAGATCCTCCTAGGGCAAAACAACACAAGCCTCGTATGAGGCAAGTGGTCTGGGGTGCAAAAATGCAGCGGCATCTGCACGCCACTTTGCATAATGGTGGCCTGGAGCCATCCCGTCCTCTGAGTGCTTATACATATATTCAAGAAACCCGACGAGAACGTGCTCGGTTCGAGCCCCTCGTATGACCTATTGCGTGGAGACGATCGTCACCCAGGATTGAGATAGGAATCATGAGCGGGCCGTGGATTAAGCGCTTCCATTTCTTTAATCTTAAAGGTTATTCAATCAGAAAGTGAAGGCAGCCTCGAGAACACGACCAAATGCCGCGACAAGCCCTGAATTTTGGACAAGACCTTGAGGATGCGAACAATAGTTAAGTGAACTCGCGTTTTGAACTGGGGTTATTTTTTAAATTTATCTAGTTAGTTTAACTGTAAAATCAGAGTAAAGTAGCAGAACATTATCTCATATAATACTGTGATGAAGTTCCCAAATGTTTACATTTCATAAAACTATATTTGCGTTATTACTGATTTTCTGTGCTATCTGGACTAACGTTCTTCATTTTTTTCTATACAATCACTAATAAACTAAAAAATGACAAACCTTTCAAACCAACATTAGAATTACATAAAGCAGTCTCAGTGAGCATATCAATGTCGATGTATAAAACTATAATTCATCATCAATAGCCGAATTTATGCTCATGACCTTTAACACACAAAATTGAGCATTCACCTTACATAGATTTATTGTAATTCACATGAAGTAATTCACACAGATAGGTATGAAATATTTCGTAATAATTTAAGTACAAGACGTACTGTACTTTTCTTTAGTTTTTGACCATTAAAGAAATGCCGTGTGATCGAGTAAGATTTTTCGGGTCTAGAGCATCACACAATGGATGAACAAGAAAATTGAGCGTCACACAAGAAGTAATATGGATTTAAATGTACAGGGTGCGGCACTTGTAGTCCAGGGATGGAGTAGGGAAAATTTAATGACCTTATATAACCAGTAACCTCAAGCGTGTATAGTCAGCCAAAAAGTACACAGCCCTAAGGAATAAAAGAATGTAAAGAGTTATTCCTAAATATGGATAAACACATTAACAACGTTAGGCAGTAAAACTATAGTAAGAGAATAAGAACAAAACAAAATATAATTACGCATTGAAGAGTGTAAAACAAAGTCTCCTTTGAATATCGACCATTGATATCATATTGACAAGTTCACACTTATAAATTAAACTAGAACCACAAGCTCCAATTATATTACTCTCATAGTCTCGTCATGCCAGCAAGTACGAGTAACTCCTGCTCGAGGACCGCAAGTAAACTCGAAAATCCAGCCAAGGCTCGCAATGCAAACGCCCCTCTTCGGGGCAAGTCATCTCGATAATATCAATTTTAAGAAGGCATTTGATTCATTCATGCATTAGCATATAATAAAGTTTATGTTAGTAACGAAACTTTGCAGGAATGGGTAGGACTTGCTGTGCGTAGGTAGCAGCAGATTAAAAAATACAAATAGAAGCAATAAACGGTGTCGTGAATCGCTATGCCATCAGTATGACTACTTTCCGAGATTCAAAGACACTTGTTAAATTCAGACATGTTCGTCCAGACAACAAATGAGTTAATATAAACTGTAATATCACACATACGAGAAAGGGAAAGAGAACACACTTTAACGAACAACAGGTGATATAGATTTACCGTTATTCACCACGATTACTTCTTAAAATATTTTCGTTCATAACTATATGATATACAGTACATTTAGCCTGTACGAATGAAAATCGCGAGCAAAATTTTCATATGATACCAGTGGCCGTCTTGTAACCGCCACGAGTTAAATAAAGGGCAAAAATTAGAAAGAAGGTCTACCGAACTCAAATGAAACTACAACAAATTATATCAGCCAGTGCTATCAGAAATGAAAAGTATTATGATCAGGTGTTCACTGGTTATACAGTGCGGGGACAATAATATTCGCACACCAAAACATTTGAAATTTAATGTACTTCCAACAAATCAAAAAAGTTACAAGAATAGAATAGAATAGAATGAGGCTATAGGAACGAACCTTCTGGCCCATTCTTGGGTCGGATAATTACTTCGATAATTATTCGGTTGTTTACCCAAGTCCCATGCCGTATTTCTAGCCGCGTCAACCATGTCGGCAGCGGGATTCGAACCCGGGTCTTTCCGCTCGCAAGCAGATTCGCTCACCAGTCGACCAAGCTGGTGATTACAATACATGTAATATTTGTATACATGTACATAATGACATATATACAAAAAAAAAAGAAAAACTTCGCATGTAAATGAATTATGTTTTCATTTTTTTTAGGGTTGAAAAAGCACTCTAAGGGTGTAAATTTTAAATTTAAAAACTCTTCAATTGTTTTTAGTTTAAAGATTAATCTAGCAGAATAATATAAAATGTTTTGCATTAGCACTTCGTACAGTGAGGTTATCATCACATCAAAAGGTAAACAACTGTCAAATTCGGAAAATATTCGATTGTTAAACTATGGAAAGAACGTAAAAGCTACACGAAAATGTCAGATAATTTAAATATTCCATTTAGAACTATTGCCTCATTTATTGTTAGGTATGAAAGGATGAAAACCGTTGAAAACCAAATAATATTTGATCTTCCACGGAAGATTTCTCTCAGATCATCGAAGAGATTGCTACGCCACGTTAAAAAAGTTCAATGATTACTTGTAAAGAGTTGCGAGAATATTTACTTTCATCAGGTATTAGCGTTATTAAGCGAACTATGAGCTATAAAATTCATAGGAACAATCTAAAGTCACGCTGACCTAGAAAATCTCCACTGCTATGGAAAAGACACAGAAGTACCGGGCTAGAATTTGTTCGCGAACATAAGGATTAGCGAGAATCATTCTGGGAAAAAAGTTTGTGGACTGATGGAGCTAAAATTGAGCCATTTGGACGTAATTCAAGAAATTATGTATAAAGAAAAGACGGCGCCGCCTTCAAACCGAAGAACACGATTCTAACAGTAAAATTTAGTGGTGGGAGCATCATAGCTTGTGGATGTTTCTCTGCAGAAGGTACTGGGCAGTAATAGATGGTAGAAGGAACGCTGCAGCATGTCAAGTTATTTTGAAAACAAATCTGCTCGTTTCAATTGAAAAGTTTGAACTTTACAAGGACTGGATCTTCCAACAAAATAATAACCCTAAGCTCACAGTCAAATTCATGTATAAATGGCTGGCAGAAAATAATGTCAATAAGGGTACATTAATTGTGCATCGTTATGCGCCTGTATACAATTATTGCATTAATGACAATTTATTCATTATATTTAAATATTTGTCTACCTCCCCTCCCCCTCACTGCCCTGCCTCCACCGAATACGAGTATAGCGAGAGGTTCTGATGCACCTCATTCAAAAGCAGCAATTTGACTAATAAAGAAAACCATGACGCTAAAAATTGAAAAGAAATACACTAATTGCGTCTGAAGAAAACGACTGCGCCCTAACAGGGGCCCGCTGAAATAACGTGCCAGCCAATTCACTGAAAAGAAGGAAACAAAGAAGGTCTACGAACTCCTAATTAACAACTCACAAGATTTTGTGAAAGCAGATATTCCTAAAGATGCTGTAGGGAGCGGAGGGTATCTCTGGACTATGCTTAGTTCTAACTAACTATGATACAAACTAACTATGATACAATTAGCTTAAACTCTTGAGAGAACATCGGGCGCTTTAGGAATCATGCGAGGACCGCATACTGTATACACCAAGACAAGCAGGAGAATTTCATTTAACAAATCCCCAGGAAAACGATATTAATGAAATTCAAGACTAAAACAGAGTAACTAAAATTGAAGTACTAAAAAACTCATAGAAACTATACAGTAGATACAAAAAGAAGCATTGATTTCTTTAGGAACTTTGCAATTAATGCATTCTTTGATGTAAAAAGCAGCATGGTATTTCAGTGATTTTATGTTCTGAAATTACTGAAACTATATTTTAACATAATTATGCAGGCTGAGCATAACTTTTGAGTAGATACAATGATTGTACAAAAATAAACAAAAAGAAAGAAATTTCAGTTCCTAACTGATCATAATTCAGGTCTGTGCATAGCCCGACAGTTCAAACTAAAAAGTCACATGATCTAAAAAAATTAGTTTTGTAATAGTCCATTCTATGTCCAAGAAACCTTTCCCTCCAGAAGCCACTATCATTTTCGACGCGTATCGCAAAAATTCTACAATTTTCCTATAATTGAATTACAAGTAAAAGTTGCAGTCATCACGCAGGCTCTCGATCTCTCTCATGAAAAATGCGATCACGGATCACGACTTTGTCCGCCCCTGTCAGAGGGTAAGAAATTGTCTCGACAACTCAACTCAGATTAAAGAATTTCTTACAAATAAGGTAACATCTGAAGCTCACAAATTCCCCACCAAACAGGTAAAGCTGAGTTTTATTGGAATACTTTTCGATAAACAAGCCAAAACTTCCAAACCCAACAGTGCTTTAAAAAACTGTTTATCCTACTTAGAATACCTCGTGTATTTTAGAATGAATTCAGTGAAAAGATTACACGCTTATTGAGTTACAAAAAATATTTAAATATTTGTATTGCCCAAACATTTTTCCAAAGTAGAAGGTCTCGTCAAATGATGAAACTGCTGCATGTTGCAAGTGAAGATAAAGAGAACTCAAACAAATTAGTGGTTATTTATAGAACGTGGGGTTCACGCTTCCCAAGTTTTATGAAGCATAACCTCTAAAACTGATAACGCGTTTCATCAGAAGCCAAAACACGCAATGTAGAGAACTCGATCGTTTTTTCTGGTACACATGCCTGAGGCGGGAAAATTATTCAAGAAGGCGGCCCGTGGTGGAAAACTGTGCACTGCCACGCAAAAAAGTGGGCCTCGGTAAATTAAGTTACTGTAATTCCAGGACTACGAAATATCTAACTCTGATGACACACGTCCGTAATACAAAACTTGAATATTATCAGCGAAACTCAACTGAATTCTCGTTCTAGTGAGAACAAATTGGAGGGTTGAGAACTTTTTTACCTATTCTTGTTCTGAATTTAGTTTAGCACATTCAGCCGAGCTGACATCATAAGGAATCATTTTTTAGCAAACCACAAATTTTGGTAGTAGTCTGCGAACTTCGAGGCTGAATTATTGCCAGAAAGTCGTGCAAGACTTACGACAGACGCAGAGCGTTAGGAGAATGCAGTACAAAAACTGAAGATGTTGTCTATGGAACACAGGGGCGCAGACAAACGATTCAAAATAAATTGAAGCTGAGTTACTGTTCTCTGGGCTGGAGGAAAGTACTGGGTCTCAACGTAATGGCGACATGTATTTATTTATTGAAATGAATCTTATTTAAATATATTGATATGAATTCATACTTATACTTTATGATGGCAACGAACTCAGTATGTTAGAAAAAATATCATAGGTATAAAACCGCAGATGACTCAGCATCAAAACATAAAGGGAGAATGGGAGAAAAGACACGCATGATGCAGACTGCAATAACTCGTCACTGAAAGTGAACTCAGAACTGATCCCCGCTACAAGTGTTACTCTTTCGTATCATGCACAGCGCTCCTGTAACTTGGATAATTTAGCATCGTTTATTTATCAAAATGAAATCATATTGGATAAAATTGTACCTTATGCTATCGAGCGTGCGAACCTATGGTACTCAATATGAATTTTTAAGATGCCTTCAAGCTTTATGGCTTCAAGGACGAAAAATGTTAGGGTTTGTGTCGGCATTGTAATTGTGTCTAGTGCATTTCAAGAGGGGAGTTGAGTATATCAGCATTCTTACTAAATAAAATGAAAATGAATAACATTCATAAACATAATATATGAAAAACACGTTGCAACATTTACCAACCATCCCCAATGAGAAAAAATGAAAAAATACCCCATGGTTACATGGTCTCCAATTGACTCCTTTAAAAAAGAAGAGTTGTTGATATAAAAAAGATCCGTTCCAGACATGAAGTTAAAGGGATCTCAAAAGTCGCCATTAATTGATGATATAACGACGACAAAGGTTCTTGGACATTGCATCTATTGCACGATGTATATTCAACAATACACGTTTTAGTGCGCTTACCCCAATTATTTTACCTTTTAGTTTAAGGCATATTCATTAAACGACATGAAGTGTTTTATAGTCTCTGATAATGTTCATAATAACATGAGCAGGGCCTCTTCAAAGTACTACATTGAGACTGTGAGTTACTTACTCGTGACGTCAATAAAACCGAGTTAGTCGAGTTCAGCAGAACCAACACCACAGCAGAAAGTTTGATACAATTTTAAAGAAACAATGCAATTGAATAACACAAAATGACGAAAATGATAACTGACGAGGACGTGAGTTGGACAGCAGATTTTGTGGCTTTACAACCAACAATCTCGCCACCGGAAGTGACGTGTACAGTGCACGCCCCTTTATTGACTGACGAAATCATTTAAAAGTTAAGCGCTCGAATGTTTGCACCTTAACACGCACTCATCAACTTTGCAACGTCAGTTTCGAATATTTTATTTCCGAAGTATGATGCATGTATTTTATGATTTCTTTACTCCAGCGTGGTCTAACTGAGCATGGTGAAGCTAAGTGTTCTAAAACCAAGGTCTACTATCGGAATGATCTATACATTATAGGATGCCGATGCTCTTTCTTTTATAATTAGAAGGGAATCATGGAAGAATAAGAAAAACAGAAAATACCAAACGATAATGCAAAAATGGTCCGAAACAAAGTATTTATATCGAACGTTGAATATCCCGACTAAGAAATATTAAAAATCTACATAAACTATACCTCAAGGGCCATGAAACGGACTTCCAAAAACAAATTATCAATTGGCCCCTACGAACAACTCTCAGATTACCCTCTTCACGACACTTTTTGGCAGACTTGAACAAATACAGTGCAATGCTATGTGTATCAGTACGTAAGTACCATGAGCACAAAAAAGTAACGTACAAAAGAACATTAAGTACAACACTAAATAAGTAGAGAGCTGCACAGCATGCATGAGGTCGGTACTGATAGAGAGCGGAAGGGCGGCAGGGAGTGGAGCAGGCTAGATAATCACAGCATCATGGTATCTCTCTCCTCCCTAGCATAGCGCTGTGGGACACACGTCGTCAGCGCTCCACATCACTGGCTTGTTTATTTTGAAGCGCTGCATATGTAAGACCACTGTGATCGCAAGAAACACTTGTTCTTAAGAAGCTTCGTGACTTTTACAAGAGCTGTTGGTTCTCAGGATTATTTGATATTTTTTTATTATTTTTGGATTATTTAGTCCCGTGGAGATAAAGTTACTGCTAGTATGGTCGGAGGCAGGAAAAGTTTGATCTCGCAATTAAAGTACATGCCGGTACAAAACCACAACTGATATTGATATTATTCTTGGTCCAATACAATGCTGAGCAACACTATCAAGATAACAAGTATCGATACTACCTAGGAAACCATCTGAGAATCCTACTGTGGCAAACAAAGAATCTGCGAAACTTTAATCCATACCGACACTTTTCTGATCCATGCAACACTTGGATCTGATCATGGTACATTGGATGTCTTGTTGCTGATTCTCCTGGTTGAATCTACTCTTGGTTTCCTGCTGGTGTTGGTGACATGCTTGCATGTAGAGCATCCACTGAACTGCTTTATTTAATGAATGCATACTGATTTCACGAAGGTGCAATGGTATCAAGGATACTCACTTGTACTGCTGATATTGGTGCTCTTAATGTGATTATATGGGAATACAAACAACACTAATATGTACACAAATATATTTTACTTACGCTCATAAGAACTCGTTTAGTGGCAATGGCCTAATTGCTATTATATTTTCTATTTCAACAAGTGGAAGTGCCATTCAGAAATTGCTTGACCTCTAGGACATCGAAATGAGAAACATGGAAATCAGCTCGAACAAATAATAAACTTCAAATATTTCAGTTGCCGTATTGTCATTATGCTTTTGCAAGAAATTTTCTGCATTAGAGTTCGTCTTCAGCAGTACCTAACAACCTGGACCTAATGCTGTAATAACCTCTTAATCAACGTCACGTCAATTATTAACGGTAGGTTTCATTCTGATGAGCAATAACTTTAATCTAAATGTCAATTACAATGAAATGAAATTGCTGCAATTTTTAAAATAAGATGAGTAAACATAGATTTATGATATATCAGGAATTCCATCCTAGGGAATCAGTTTACATTAGGAATTATCTCATGGTAGGTGAACAATCACAATGGGAAGTCAGGACTGAGGGGTGAGCATGGCTGCCGGAAGTACCTGTCATAATATGCACTGTTCGTTATGAGTCATGTGAGCAACAGTAGAAATTGCTCTTGGACTGACCAGGGTTGAATTTCTTACACAAACATCTACGCGATGAGTAAAGCTCTCGAAGTGATTTTAATTAAGTCGTAATAAAAAAACAGGCGCTATTATTCGATGCTACGAATATATAATAGAAGATGTCGTGTATTAATTTATTTATCAATCCTATGTATATAACAAAATCTGCAATGTATGTAGGCATGCATGTATGTTTTAAGTGGCATGCACTATGGGGAAGATAGAAGAAAATTCGTCTGCTTTTTAAATTCAGGTATTGTGGATACGAGAAGTGCCGGATTACTAAAAAATGCGTAATTTTTCTTTCGTTATTAGTTCTTCCCCTTCGGTATTACTAATTAATTAATTAATTAATTAGCGGTGTAAATCACTTATACATAGATGGAGAGGCTTTTCAATTCTCTCTATAGTAGAGCGTAGGGGAATCTGACTCTTACGAGATTGGCACCGAGATCAATACTCGCTCTCCTGGTCACTAAACCACTGAGAATACGTGCTTTAAAAGAACACACGAGTCCAACTTATCACAGAGGCTAGCCTATCCCACTAAACTGTACGTGAAGTTGTCATTCCCAATCACAAAACAAACCCTCAGTATCAAGAAACAGATGCAAAGTTAGTTGGACTGTCTCGCTTCAACGGCAAGAAAGCCAGAAAAGTCAATGCAATGTACGGTGCGGAGACCTCACACGTTCTCATTATCAATGCAGAGAATCCAAAAAAGAATCGAGACGACACTGCCATACATAGAAGAGAGAATGCAATCAGTTTCATCGTTACGAAGCAAACGATAAGTCCGGGCCCTTTGAACATATCTCGCCGTGGCTTAGACGAAGCAGTTATATTTGCTCAGGAGATACTCTGAGCATGATTTAAAAAGGAGCTTCTTAAAGTCGGCTCCCAGGATGCAAGAAAGTACATGTAGTTGGCAGGAACCGTTATGCGAGTAAAAATTTCTATACAAGATTCATTTCTAAAAGGAGTCGAATTCAACAGATAAATCTACCAGACATACATAATACGCCTGTACTGCATGTCCTTCATTGGGTAACATGTACTGATATACGCTCAGACGCGGTAGACATTGATATGGGATACTTAACAACAAAACTTCCCAGTCATCTTAGATTAACGTGATATGCGACTTAGCTGACTGGGATGTACTCAAATGATATTTTCTACGTCAAATGGAAATTAATTAGGGTATCGATATAAACTAATCTTGACCGAACATTTATCGACTGTAACCTGATGTAGACCAGGTATTTTCGGTATTAGTATTCAAATTATATCTGAATTTCCAAAAGATCATCTCAATGGAAACGTATAAATCAGGTAGGAATAGGCAGACATCACAGCCTAAATCAAAACCAAGTTTAGGGCAGAGAAACAAGAGACAATTGACAAGGATATTTTATATGTTTCATATTCACAAAGAAGAGATCTTGCATGACAATCAATTTTTCAGTTTCTCGAATGGTTAAACATTTTAAGATTAAACTACGAATTTGAAATATTCTACAAATTATTTAAAAATTAAAAAAAGACACTTTATAACTCTGCGTTATTAATTTCCAACAAGGTCTACTGAAAAGGGGACTTCATCTAACACGAATTAGAAGTCAAAAGCGTAAATCGAGACCCAGCTCTGAATGACAAATCGAAATACTAGTTATACGAATCAGGAAATAGAATTTTAGAAGATGCATGCAATCTTTTGTAGGATATTAGTACAGATGATCACAATCTTCTTTAAGTTGCTCTAATCAGAATTTCTTATGAAACAAATAAATCAATGAATCATAATCGACCGAGCTTGGTAAGATGTAACCACTCCAAACTAAGTAACTCATGTTCTAAATACGCAGGACTACTAGTAACTTTTTCTGCAGCAATATTTCCTCGTTAAATCTGCCGTTTTTAAGTTGTAGGAAAAATGGCAGGGTATACTTCAATTCAAAATTTACGAGTATTTTAGATAATACGATAATCAAACAGCAGTACAGCAGCAGCAGCAGCGTTACAGAGATGGAAAGTGTCAGTGGAACATTTTGATGAAGACACAAATTGTCAATTAGGTGTTTATACCTCTCTGAGAATTCAATTTCAGAATGATTTTTCAATATTATGTATGAAAACACTTTTATTCACTAGTTTAGCAAATTTTATTGGCGTGAAACTTCCTCTATAAGTTAGCACGAAAAGACTAGCTGCATGATTTGAAACAATTGAGAGTCGACTATGTAGATGTTTTACCTTTCACTAATTGATCAACTTTCATTTTGGATAAGACAGCAACGCAGCAGCTTAAGAACTGCCAGAATACACTCCTAGAGTCACGCACAGCTACACCGGATGAACTCAGCGAGAGAAATTTAGCGCAAAAAAATAATAATGGAAACCGTTTGCTCAGCTCACACTGCTTAATGAACTATATAGCTTGAAATACATCGGACACGCACGTCTCTTAATAGATAGTTGATGAGACTACGGTTCTGTGGCTGCTTTACAAATGGAACAATGAGTACACCATGATTTGTGAGGGGACATTTGCATGTACGAGAAATACGAGTACATGCCGACTGAGTTAGTGTTCGGAGGAGTTTATAGCCAGGTATTATTTAAATAGCAGCTGAGCAATTAGCCAAATAATAAGCATTTGTATCTTGAGTAGTTTTCGCTCTATTTTATCATGTGTGTAAAGTTTTTCACTCTAATTTATTTTCCTCATTATCAACCTCAGTCATCATTATGGTTACTTTTCGGAAGCGCATAATTGACAATTTGGAGAACATAAAATTTCGATGGGGTACAAACGAGCTGACTTAGATCTTTACAGGCGAGGTTAGATTCATGGACGAAGCTGAAAACTTCTATTAAAATAATTGGGTTTGTACTGCGATGCACGCAGATCCGACACTTTGTATCATAACACAGGGTAACAACCAAAAAATCGTCAGGGGTTTCTCAGCTGATTTATACTAATTTTGGTGTTCTGAGTCCGAATATCACACTGATTTTGCTCTATCAGGTCAACTTTTTGAGATACAGCCATAGACCTACATGACGAGCTATACTTATGCTAATATCAGG
>VCRD01001847.1:0-11779 GCA_006783055.1 Trinorchestia longiramus
GGTCAGAAGTCACACCATGGAAGTCGTCAGAATATTCACCATAACTCGCAAATCCTGATTTATCAATGAAAGGTTGAGATGAGCTCGTGTATGACTTCTCAGAGGCAGAATTGCTAGTAGAGTTGATAGACCTCATGATAGTCTTGTCATTGACATTCACGGAGGGCAGCATGGGTGAGCTCTGAGAGGTAAGATTTTCTGGAGATCGGGAACGGCGTTCTCCGAATGTACTGTGACAGTCCGGTGCTTCATTTGAATCTTCAAATAGAAGCTGCGACTTAGAGTTTATGAAGCTCAAGTTAGACTGAGGAGGAAAATAGGTACAAGAGTTGCTGTCGTGGAAGGAAACTGGACTACAACTGGGGGGAGTTTGGAGAGAGGGACGGACAGGGGAGTTGCTGGCAGATGAGGAGCCTACAGGAGTAGTGAGGGATGCAAACGAACAGGACAGATCTGCAGCTGACGTGGAAACACGACCGCAATTGTTACTGTCGTCAATCCCGCCGTTTTCTTTAGCAAAATTAGGGGATTGATTCAAATCAACCGAGGGAATGTTATTTTCGTTTAAAAATTCTTCCAAGTCCATGAATTCGAGCTGAAATGAAAATATGAAAAAATAATAATAATATTTTAGCTTTCAAAGCAAGACGTAACAAAAACTGCACCGAAATATCATAGCAATGCCATATAAAATACCTTGAGTATGTAACAATTCATCAACAATTTAAAGCTCATACTAAACTTAAGACAGCAATGCAAACTCAAATATCATGTTACTTAAACATTAAGTTATCAGACGGCCAGTGACTGTTCGCAAAGTTTATTATTAGAACGGCCTCAAAAACTGGTAGAACGACTCCAGAGATTGAGTGTCTGTAAAAAAATATCTCGAATTAAGGGGGTTAAGTTTATTTATTGAGCGATGGCGCTCCTGTTGGTGGCAGCAAGGCACTGAACATTGTTATCTTTTTATTTTTTATGTTCTACCGAAAGCAAATGTCTAGGACCGAACGATCAGTGATTTCGTTCATTGCCTTGACCTTGTGTCGGCTCTGAAGCACAGATATCGTGCTATCGACAAAGATATCTAGCCAGGTATACACTATTACCTACTTACTTTAGATAAGCAGGAATTTGAACGAGAAATCGGTGGTGTAACAAATGAATAAAACATTACCTCGCATAGCTACAAACACAAACAAGCAAAATTTTCCAAAAAAACTGCGACATACAGGAAACTTTAAGGCCATAAGTGACTTCTATTCCTTAAATCAAATTTATTACATGCAAGTACACTAGTTACTGATTAATTTATTCTGAAGTAAATAACTTTTGGTCAGGAAATTTTCTACGTATTCATCTCGTAGAATATAGAGACGGTGTTTTCCAGCGAGGTACAGCATAGAATTCTGCTTTAGTCAAGTATTAGTAACTGAAGACTAGTGCACTCGGACAGATGACTGGTTCAGTCTCTAGAACATATTTCCTATGTACTGCGACTAATATTATCAGTGACCACACTGTGCTATGAAAATACTACGACATATTTATGCAAACGCTTCAGCTGGGGGAGATAGGCAATCACTTCAGACCGTAAGTATGAGAGATACTGAAGTTATTTAGTATTTAGCAACAATTGACTTCTCCTTAACAAATACGAATGCAAGGAGGGAATGCAGAGATCAGACAATCAATAATGGGGTACAAGTAATGTGAACACGATGAAGAGTCCGAGAGACAATATAAAAAAGCACCACGTTTTAGCATCGGAACTGACTTGACTGTTTTAAAAACGCAGAACTATGAAACTAAGACTGCTGAGATGCTAGTGACTGACACCTAAATGAAAATGTACCATATTTGAAGCTTTGAACAAGGGCTAATTCCAAGTACTGTATATATAACTAAAAGGTTTTTGATGGTTCTGCCTTTTTTGAGAAAACCACATTTTAGTTCAGAGATTTTTCCATAATATGGCCATGTGGTCCACATCAGAAGTATAGCTTCAACGTGATTACATATTAAAGCCACGATAAAATCTGGAGGAATTGCATACAATAGAGAATCCCTTGGCAGCAATAAATTTGTAGTATTTTTACTGACATAATTATATTCTTGAACAGTTAACATGGGGCTGTAATTTGTATTCCTTTTAACTTCAAAAATATCCTTAGTGCTACTTTACAATTAACACTGGGGAGAAACCGTAAATTTCTGTTTTATAATAGCATGCTCAGCTTGTACGATCTAACACAAACTTTGATATCCAAAAAACATAATCATAATTCATCATAATGTGAAGTCTACTTCATTTTCAAATTCAGATTCTTTGATAAGGCTAGCAGTGTTTTTTATTCAGGTTTCTTAAATAAAATAATAATGAAAATAATGCAGTGGACCATAGTATTAATGAACCGTAAACAGTTTTAAAACAATATTAGTTACATTGTGAGAAAAATAAATTAATTCTGAATATCTTCTAAGACGCATTCGTGTTTTTGAGTCCATATTTTCTAATTATTTTTTATTTTGTTCCATCTTCTAATGATATTTTAAATCCTATCATCTGATCAGTTCAAGACACGTTTAGAGACATAGGAAGAACGTACTCATCCACTTAACAATCCGTTATACTGTATAAAGGATGGCCAAGTCATTGAACCTATTTGGGTCTAAGCGAGTTAAATATAGAACCGTTAACTGAGTTAGCCTTAAGTCGTCTACATCTTCCTAACAAGTATAAACGTAGCGTCTAGTAGATAAACATTACACATGGGTCAAGATACTCATGAATCTCAATTATGGCGGCAACTCAGCAATTTCAAGGTCTTGATCGTAAGGCATGTTGTTCCCCGAGGTTGAAACCACGAACGGGCAAAGTGCCGGAGGTCTGTGCAATTACTACAACTTCAAGGTCTAGGCTGTAATCCATGGTTTGTTCAGATGTAGGAACCAGGGATTATCCCAGTACAGAAGGTATCAGTACTCAAGACATAATATGCCTGAAGGATCTTACCGCAACTTTGAGGTCTGGGTCATAAGGTATGGTTTTGTTCCAGAGAGTGGAACCAAGAACAGTCACAGCTCCGGTGGGATAGGTGCCCTCCCCTTCTTTGCCGTTGGTACAGCAAGGGCTTTCAGGAAATGTGCCCTCCCTCGCCCCGCCATCGAAGGCCGCGAAGGTCGAGTCTGCCATTTGTGACAACGAGATGCAGTTTTTCTCTGCAAAGAGGAAACACCATCAGCTCGGGCACATGAACTTCACGAGGGGACGAAACGTTCAAGCAGGAATATGACAATCTTGTCAAAACCGACGATCAGAGCATGAAAGAGTACAATTAATATTATATTAATCTCATATGTATTCTTATATTCGACAAATAGAATATATGACTACGTACAAGACTCTGATCAAAAATGAAGATAAAAAATCATCATTCATTTTTTGGTATGAACAAATTCAGATTCTAAAATGAAAATCGAGACGGCACTGTAAGTCGGAATGGAATTTTCTTTCATATACATCACGAACATGCATAAAACTAAAGCTACAGCGTTTTCAAAATGGGAGTTTTATGTGAGAATTGATATTAATGAGCTTGAGTATATATGTTCGTTTATAAATAGTAAATTAAAGCGTTCTAGCAAGGAATAAATAGTACTAGTAATATATGCATATTATTCGGACGGTCTGTTGTTAGTGAGTCACATTGAGTTATACGAGAGCCGAAATGTTGGAAATTGCTCACATGTAAATACACAACTATTATGTATCTTGAATAAAAAGAAAAATTCATGACTAGAGAAGAGATCCACATTCGTAAAAGCAGCATGCGATTCATCCTTCACGCGCTATTGTTCAACATTATTATTTACAGCTTACTCAAAGAGGGTCCGCTAAATTAAAAATTTCATCTAAATATTCTGCACATTACAGAGACTCTCCTCGATGTCAAAAAGTAAAAGTATTCGAGTGTGTGGATAATTGCGAGTAATAAAACACATGTTTGATCTGACGAAACATTATGTTGAGAATTCTGGACATTCCATGATGAGCTGTTTCACAATTTTAATAGAATGAGTCAAATGTATAAATTTTATTCTTATTTCGATATTCAGAGCAGTATCACAGTGCTCACAATCAGGTACTTACATTACTGCCATAAACGACGTTACAGAAACAGAAACGTACAGAAATTAAGCGACACTGGTTCGAAAACCTCGTGTCAGTGCATTTTTTTAAATATGCATGTAACAAAATATTGTCAGATGGAATAACCTGTATTGAACATGGACTTCAGTTTATTAACTTATACTAGAACTTCAGTACCGACGGGGGACTCTGGCGAGTGTATCGAAGTTAAAACTGATACTTCATAAAAATTAAAAGCAGAACCAAAAGCGAACTTGGAGCATGATAAAAGAAAACAGGTGCCGACTGAAAAATAATGAAGTGAAAAGCGCTGCGAGTGTCCCAAAAGGCTGGCAAATTGAAGGAGTATTTGAAGATGGTAAGACCTTGTTTTCGAATTGATAAAAAAGAATGAGGAAATGAGAATTACAGAGAGAGCGCACTGGGAGCAACACTGTCGGGAGGTGAAACCGAGGAAATGAGGTGTATTTTTTGAGCAGTTACTGAATGATAGGAACGATAGTGAGGCTGTCGTGAAAGCAATTGGCACAGGTGGGTTTAGTGAGCTAAATGAGGGGAAAGAACTAAGTATGAACTGAAGATAACACTGAATGAAATGAAACCTCAGAAATCGGTTGGATTGCACGGTTGCCTGAAAGTTTTCGAAGAAAAGCGGTGCAGCTGATGAAGTGTTTGGTGAGACAGACTGTTCCTTTCGCCAGCTGTTTTTGGTACCGTGCAGACTGATAAGCAAAGTACTTATGTGGTTTATTCAGTCAGCAGAAAGGAGATGGCGAAGAATGGATTTATTCAAAAGGTTTATGATGGATACTGCATGGCAGAATCACAACAAATACGGTGAATGTGGTAGGGAAGGAGCTGTGTTTGTTTAGGAGAGATAAAAGGTATGTCAAGCTGGTGTGTGTTCGCGATCAATCAGGTACGTGATTTGTACTGGATAAAATGAAGAGATAAGTTTTGGGTCTTGAGGTATCTTAAGAAAATAGAGTAAAATTGATTTTAAAGGTACAGGGATTAAATGAAATAATTAGAGCTGTAGAGATTTTTATTATTATTTCAATGAGTATGTGTTACAAACATCCATCCCAATTTTATAAATTTGTTTATTTTTATTGTAGAGAGAGTTAGTTATCTCGTTCGATAATCATTTTTTTCTAAAATGTGTGACCTCACTGAGTTTGAAAAAAGGTAATTTGCTGGAGCTCAACTTACAGGAGCTTCGGTCGCCAAAACAACTGAATCTCTTACATTTCTGAGAGCTACAGAGTGCGACAATACAACTTCCTTTTTTCAAAGCATTTTGCTTTGAAAAAAAAGAAGTTCTGTTCCTACACCACGTATTAAATCAAAGACTATGACGGAATACTATACATGACTATGAAAAATTCTCCAGCAAGTGGAGTAATTCCGGCAAAACTTTGGAACTCAATGAAAAATGTCGACGAGTGAGGAAACGCACTGTGGTAAATATCTCCTGACTAAATATCTACCACTAAAGTGACAGTAGAGTTCAATAAATATCTGACTTGCTCAGTTTCAGCCAAAACTGATCGCAGTGAGAGCGAGCAATAAAGCAGGACGATGTACAGAGAAGCTCAGAGTAAAAACTCGTCGATGAGTTTATAATCCACAAATCAAGCGAGGAGTCGTCAGCATACGCAAGGTATCCGTATTTAATGAGATATTTTTACATACAATTTAGCATAAATGCAACAGTACTGGAGCACAAAACCTTGTGAACATCTCATATAACAGGAACACAATCACCAGATGCTGTATCAGTTACAGCCTTCACCGTGAGAACGGGAATTCTTCACCACAGATAGCTGACACTGATTCATAATCATGGTCTTCTGTTTGTACTCAGCGTGAGAGTCGCATCTTCAGAGTCTCCAAGAAAAATCTTTCAAGATGGTACAAAACCCATTTGTGACCCCTACAACTTGCAAAATATTTTAAAGAATAGTTAGTTTTTAATTACTTTATATTTTTAGCATATTGATTTTTTATGTTTATATATTATGCATTTTAAAGCATAATAATTTTTTAAATGGACCTTCAGTCATGGGCCTCTTTGCAGCTCTCGGGCTACACTGCGACCAATACGGAAATACACGAGCACCATCATGATCTTTCCTAATCGATAATTACGTCACACAGATAGAACCAACTTCTCTTAAAATGAGTACAGTAAATCACCAAAAAGCGCTCCGAACATTCAATGAACATATCAAGTTAAATATCGAGCATCGTTGAAATCGAGTTAAAAATCAATGAATATAACGAGTTTTTTCGTCGCAATAAATAGATCCGATAAGTATCGTCTATAAAAACCAACTTGCCGATGTTAATGAGCTTCTTGAAGACGGAGCTTGTGTTTGTGGTCAGAATGCCAGCCAGACGCTGCCTCATTAACAAGAAATAAAACAGGGCGCTCACACCACCTCTCAAGTTAACGCATTAGCGCCGGAATTAATTTTTGCATGTGTGACTAGTTCTTACGTTAATCATCCAGTGAGGTCACCAAATGCGGTGATTATTTTAGCAAAATATAAAAACATGCACATATGGTATTTACTTACTAAACTCTGCTAGAAAAACACGATTATTATTCAAAGTTCTTGAAATGTTTCGTTTTGTTAGGAATGAATGCAGCAACGTTAGGTCATAATAGGTGATGCACAACAGCCAGTAACCAAGCCGTAGAAATACGAAATATTTACCAAGTTGCGCGCATGTATGGGGAAAGAAAAACAAAAAACCAACATATTCCTCCTCCATGTAAAATGGACTACTTTAACTTGAGATCTTTGAGATGAAAATTAGTCACCAATATTCCCACTGAAACACAGTTACAAACGAAAAAAAACAAGAAAGTAATAAGGTGCTATTTTGGACACAAACTGCCTCTTATTTGTAAGGAATCTAGTAATAAGCAAACCGAAAGAAATTTACAAAAAAAACATTAGATATCTTTTCTAAACGACTCATGTCAGAAAATATAGGTACTTTTGTTTCGGCTGATAGAGAAAATTTATTCGGTCATAAGCAGATATCTGACAATGGAACTATATATACATGGACATTATTGACAGACGTCGATTACCATCATTAACAAGCCATTATTGACACGTTAATTTTTATTCGCGAGATAAAAAAAAATACCTGACATTAGGCAAATCTGATAAGAAAAATTTATTAACAAAAAATTGCTAACCGACATCAATACATCCTCGTATCATTAAAATTTTCGATACGAAGTACTAATTATGATATTTTCATGCTATTCCAAATATACATATGTAGCCTTCAACTCTTTTTTCCTGGCCAGCATGTACAGATAAAGATTCGGCACGTATCTGTTTATTTGTAATTCACATTGGTAATAGATATAACATGTAGCATTAAAATTAAAACTGTACAATTATTGAATATCCACGTATATGTTATAAGTACAAGTTCATATACTGGGAGCTTAATTTACAAGTATCAAAAAATTAGGTCTACCATCATAATGTGTACATAATTTCTGAACTATTGTATTAGCTCTCAGAAGTTGCCGTGAACCCGACGAGAATGAACATCATAGAACAATAACATATTTCCCAATAACATAAAAGTAATGTGGTGATATAGAAACAATCCTACCTATTATTCGGTAATTGTTTTATGACGTTTTAAAGAGAGAAAATGATTCGTCATAAAAAATTAATTAACAAATAATAAATAGGATTATTTCTATATCGCTACAATAACAACAAATAATTTCTCAGTGAATGTGGTGCTCAAAGAAGATGCAACTCCAGTAACGCTCTCAGTGTTCCGCTATGAGAGTCTTAGGGTCAACTGTTAAGATTTACAGTAAACGTTGTAATGTTTTGCCCCTGTAAATGTACATAAAATCTACTAATACAATACACAATGAATTTCCATCTCTCTCCTTCTATCTGTGAGGGTCCATCTCATTATTTCCTATCTATTACGGAAGAAAAATTGTTGAACTGAAATCAGAACGGGTATGCATGTATTGTGAGCATTGTATTGTGGATACCAAAGGTGCCAGATTACTATAAAATACGCCATTTTTTCGGTTATTAGCTTCTCTTACACGGCCATGTTATGGGTAAAAAATATACAAAATGAAATTTCTATACATTTTAATGAAAAATTTAAATTCATTTAAAACACAATAATTGGTCGTAAATCAATCGTAAATTTAATACATTTGTCTTTATAATAATTTCAAATTAGTCAAATCCAAACCGTGAAATTTCCGCGCCAACTATCTAGTTACTATATAACGGAGATCAGACAAAGGTTGTTACGGGGTCCAGAACTTGAGTGGTTTTATACATTCTTTTAACAAGGGTGGCGGTATTTAGTTCCTATATAGGCAAATGCTGAAGCTGTAGTAAAAACTATGCCTTTCTTGTGGCGTGCGCCACAGAAGAACAAGATGGCCACAATACTTCGAGATAAACTCTCTACAGGAAGCGCTGAACTCGTATTAAATATGATATATCGATGAGTTACAATAGCAACGCTCGGAGTAAATATCTATTTTAAGAGCTACAGAAAACTCGGGAAAAAATACACACTCCACTTTTGTAACAAGATTAAATCAATGCTTTTTTTGCATACGAAGGAAGAATTTACTCTAATTCTCTTGAAAATTTTGTTGTACAACTTCCTTATTGCTAACCTAAAAGAGCTTACCCTTTACGTGAGGAATAAGGAAGTTGGACAACAAAATTTTCAAGAGAATTAGAGTAAATTCATCAACAGCCCTCCTTCCGGGGTGATAGCAGTCTCAAGCAAAATGCAAATATAATCGAAACACAAATTTTGAAGACTTAATGCCCCACACATTCAATTTTCGAACGAGGAGACATCAGCGACACCGTGTCTTTGATACGGGCCAAAAATATTTCATCATTCCTTAAACATCAGCTCAGCGCATCCCTCTTCATACAATTGTAACTTTATACGTACACGCTTCCATAAAAATACGTGCAGTTCAGGCGTTCACGTCTCCATAACAATACGTGCAGTTTACACGTTCACGTCTTTATAACAATGCGTGCAGTTTACACGTTCACGTCTTTATAACAATGCGTGCAGTTTACACGTTCACGTCTTTATAACAATGCGTGCAGTTTACACGTTCAACTCTCTATAACAATGCGTGCAGTTTACACGTTCACGCCTCCATCCAATAAGTATCAGGTCGTACCATAGGTTCTGCTCGTTTTTTACTGGTATGATAAGGAGCAAAAACATACCAAGTAACATACATTTATCCAACAACATATTCTCCATCGTTAGTAACAACTTCTGACCACCTACTAACCAATTTTTAACGTCTCATTCATAGAAATCTTTGGTTTTTGAATCAAAAAAGACATGCAATTCATTTCCAATGTTGTTTTTGTACTTCAAAGTTATTCCCCTTAAATGATTGTCTAGACTCCTAAAAAGATGGAAGTCTGAAGGAGGAATATCTGGAGAACAGGGCAGATGCATCAATGTTTCCCATATCAGCGTTTCAATTGTGTCCAAAGTCATTCGTGCTGTATGCGGACGCGCATTGTCGTGCTGAAGGATGACGCCCTTTGATTGACCAAAGTTGGGTGCTTCTTTTTTAAAGCGGTATTTAGTCTTTGCAACTGTTGACAGAACAGTTTTGCAGTGATTGTTTGGTTATTTTCAAGAAGCTCGTAATGAATAAGTCCTCTCATATACAACCAAACACACAACAATTATTTTTTCGGATGGAGTCCTGGTTTTGGTTGTGATTGCATGTTTTGCATGTCGATCTAGCCATTGATGTTGACGTTTAACATTGCTGTACATAATCCACTTTTCATCTCCGGTAACAACTTTATTCAGAAAAGGTTCTTGCAGTTGGCGGGAATGCAAAGATGCACAGATATTCACGCGCTGCTAACGATTAACAGCGGAGAGGTCCTAAGGAATCCACTTCCCAAGTTTGAGTTTCTTTCCCAGCTTCTTTAAGTGACGTTGAATTGACATTGCACTCCCATTAAGTCTAGAGCTCAATTGCCATGAATACTGCAGGATTAGCTTCAGGGGTTGCCTCCAATAAAGCTGCATCAAACTCAACAGGACGACTTTCTTGAAGGCTATCTTCAAGGCTGTAATCTCCACGTCAAGGCTGTCCATTCTCCATTTCGAAACTTTTCGAACCATCTTCTGCATGTCCGTTCAGTAACTGCTTCTGGACCATACACTTCTTGAATATTTTTGGAAGCTGTTGACGCATTACATCCTTTGTGAAACTGAAACAGCATCATGTGTCTTACGTGTTCTGTTGACGGCTCCATGTTAATTGTAGGGTTGAAGATAAAAATGGCTAAATGGCTAAAAATCTTAATGAATTTCACTGCAACGTGTATGAAAGACCGCAATAGAGTGATTGCCTCGCAGAACAGATCACAACTTTATACCTTCCTCAGTAATATAAGTTCAAACTTGTTACAACATGAAAACGGACAGGGCTTATGATACGACCTGATACATGTGGCACCGGTTCAGGTCTGCCTGACCGCATGCAGAAAAGCAAGCCGAGGAGTAGCGTAGTCATGGCAACGCAGAGCGGTTACCATGGCAACTCTCGGGTGCTGGCATTGCAGTGGAAGTACATAAGGGCAACTGGGTTGTGTGAGGGAAGAAGATTACGAGATAGAAAGCGATACTGAAAGACCAGTGTGTAATCTGAGAGACAGTAGGATCCATGTGAACTGAAGTTAGCGCAGAGCAAGTGGATTAATGTTAAGATCACGTAGAAATGAAGAAATGCCTTATAAAGTTAATTTCAAGTGTTGTAGTTCACTCAACGAAGAATATAGAAACTTCGCGTAAAAAGCAACACTTTTTTTTACTTAAATCACGAAAATACTGAGGGCGAATATTGACATACATCACATATCAGGTCGTCATATAAGTCCTGCTTACTTTTTTCAATTGTCTTATTCGGCATTCATGACGTTTAGTATAATTTTGGTTGAATGCAAGTCATACAAGTGCAGAAAATACAAGTAATTTCAGGGTTTTATAAAGAAGAGGTATTCCCATTCCCCGATGCGACAGAACTGCTCAACTACGTGGTTCGTTTGATTTAGTGATGCGAAATGATGAATTTAAATTTTTTTCAAATCTTGCTCACATAATTTTTACTTTTACGTTCTAAAATTCTGCACATTCTTAATTGAAAGCCCCCTTTGGATAAAATACTGAGTCTTTCAGTGGTTAATAGATCTTTCCCCGGTCTCTTTTTGAAAATCGTCTCACTCGAATATTCTGATGATCAGTATGGAATAAAGTAATTTCTTCCTCTCTTTCCTTAAGATCTTTTGTACAGAATGAACTTAAGCTCGAAACGTTCTTATTAAATGTTTTCATGATTGCTCACATTAAACTTGCTTCGTAAAATGGACATTCCTAAAATAATGTAGAAGGAGATAGGATAAGTGAGAGGAAAGGTGTTTCATACTGTACGAACATAAAGAGACATGACAAACCTGTGTTTGGTGTATGTCTCGCAATATAAAAGTGTAGAGAAAAACCGCATTCGGGTAAGGAAGAAATAGAAGTGAAATGAATTCC
>VCRD01001847.1:12948-35397 GCA_006783055.1 Trinorchestia longiramus
CATTAATTCCAGGTATTGTGGCTACCCTGGAGCTTTGTGCCACATTAATTCCAGGTATTGTGGCTACCCTGGAGCTTTGTGCCACATTAATTCCAGGTATTGTGGCTGCACTGGAGCTTTGCACATAGAATCAAATATCTTTGTGTTGGCAGTCATGTTTTTAGCGTATAATCGAGAATGTAGCGTTCTAGTATGTTTAATGATAAGTCTTTTAACTCACGCAGCGTCGGTCTCTCGTACACATACAACACACATGAATACACAATAGGCATTCTCTATGTCATGTATTGTACAGGAGACTCAAATAGGTTTCTTAAGTCTCAAGAAGCCAAACCGTAATTTTAGCGTCCATACAGAATTGGAGGGAATTTATCAATGATATCTAAAAACTAGATCTATGTAAAATATATCGGTGTCTATAAAGTCTCTTTAATTTACCAAATTCATTGCAAAAGTCAATGAAAACATACTTATGTGGAAATTATTACAAGATAAGCACTAGATATTGAAATTATTTTAGCTTGATTTAATACACGTGTATATGGACACTATTCGAGTGGGCACGGTCGTGTTCAATACACAATAGCTCCATGATAATCCTAGACGAATTGACTTTGTGGGAGAACGAGCAAAAGCAGCTCACCTCCCATTATTCTCCGTTAATTTCTTGAGACACGCACGAATTGACAGACGGGATGATGGATCTCTTCCACACCCACGTCTCTAGTTTCGCTGAGTCTAAGTATCCCATTTTGTTTCAATCTTGAGACAATCGATTTAGTCAATCTCTTAAGGAGGAGCGATATTTAAGAGTTTATTAACAACAGTGCCTTAATAATGTCTTAACAGTGCCTGTGCCTTTTTTATTAACAGGATGCCTGAAACTGAAAATGCAATGTGACAAAGGACTTTGATAATCACTGAGTGCAATAAAACAAATCTGATAAAGATATTCCAACAATTATTTCTTAATAATCAGCAATATTCTCAGCAATAAATTAGCAATATTCCCAGCAATTAATTAGCAATATTCCCACACCCTAAACAGCACAAAGCAGATTACAGACCTTAACTTCAACATGACACCGCTCTTCACTGGTCTCACAGAGTGCCCTTGATCAGAGCAACAACGTAATTACAGTAATAATATCCCAAAACTTTATACCGTAACTTGTAAGCTCTTGAGACTTTTAAATTTCGTGAGAAAACTTAGAGAGCTAATAGTTTGGCAAACGAATGAAAGTAAAGAATATAGTAGCAGTTGAATTAAGTTAGAGACGAAGAGTGCAAGAAGTGTACGGACACACATACTCCGATCATTTTGTACTAAGCTCTTTCAAACAATGATGCACAAAGGGAAAAGAAAGCAACAATATATATTTCAATCGAGGTAAGCCAGAGATTCAATAGCCAATTAGTGTTCCTCATTTAAAACACAACAACCCAAGGAAAACGACTTCATTACTAAAAGCTTCAGGAAAAATTAGAGCAAATTAATACATGACCTAGCGTCGCGCCGTCTTTCCATGAATCGTCTTTGAGTCGACCTTCACTGTAGCTGCAGATGGAGAGGCAAGAGCAGTGCGCAAAATAACCGGAAAATGACGGGTCAGAACAGGACGAAGGAGCACGTAATGACTGAGAAATCCCAGAGACAGGAAGGGGGGTACAGGCAGGTCTATCTGCATCAACCGGTCAGGTGGCAATGAGGAGCAGATCTAGCATTAACTTTTTTCTAGGTTTGTGTAGTTGAGCCTCTTCTGCCACCACAGGGCTACAGTAAAATATTGTGCACTATACGTCTTGCTGAGCCTCCAGTGATACTTGCTCTGAAATATCTATTGACTCCGACACACAGACACTGAAAACATCGTGTATACCGAGACACTGAAAACATCGTGTATACCGAGACACTGACGACATCGTGTATACCGAGACACTGAAGGCATCGTGTATACCGAGACCCTGAAGACATCGTGTATGCCGAAATACTTGAGATGTAATGTATCCTACAGACGAGGCAAAAAGATAACCTATTGGCAAGTTTATTTTGCGAAGCAAGAGGCTAATCAATAGAATATCATAACCGCAATACTGTGCAAAACCTTGAAACCTGGAGAAAGATAAAGACGTAGTGTTGTTTTTTCTAGACGGCAGAAATTTATTGCGTGGAATTAAGCACTCGGTTTTGTCATATGCCAGTAAATTCGCTATGAAGTCGCTCTGATATTTGTAGCGAGACTTTGTGTCGTAAATATTAAGTATTTTGTAAATAAATTTAATATTAATTAGAGTATGACCGTTCAAAAAAGTTACACAACTAATTTCATCGAAGCAAGCGCACGCCGTATACATGTATAAAATGATGACTGAATTTGATAATTATCAGGATGAGTCTTACTGAGTTTAGCATAAGTATTTTGAAACCCTTGAACTTCTGAAAAATATATTTTACTATCGATGACCACCAAGAGAAGAGGCGACATAAAAGTTTAGTAACGTGTTCAGAATAACACGCTAACTCAATCTGCGTAGGTCAGAGTATCACTAAACTGACGCTAATAATTGCTGATGCTAGAGGCGTGTACAAGTGATACCAGACCCCCTCCATTGATGCTAGAGGCGTGTACAAGTGATGCCACACCCCCTCCATTGATGCTAGAGGCGTGTACAAGTGATGCCAGACCTCCTCCATTGATGCTAGAGGTGTGTACGAGTGATGCCACACCCCTTCCATTGATGCTAGAGGTGTGTACAAGTGATGCCAGACTTGGGAAGACAATACCACATGTTTAATGCACAAGAAAATGAGCAAGATATGCACCACACTTCATCAATATTATTAGTGAACGTTGAATATATTCAATTGCCTGTGACTAGAGCAAAATTATTGAGAATTCCAATGTTTTGCGTTCTTTCTAACGTTCCTCAGAAGTGGTTGAATGTTTGTCAGAAAAATCTCCAACATTGCGAGCAAAAATATGGAGAAAAAAGTGGTCAAAAGTGACAATTTTACCAACGCAAAAACAACTTCTTAGCGAACCAGAACAAAAGTTAGAGAATATGACACTTGCCATGACGAACCCTCGTAGGGACTGCATGTGAAGACGTGTCATTGAATGATGTACAACTTTCAAGTATAAAGCACAAGGAAAAAATGTCGAAAATTGCCAGTCTTTAGTGTAATTTCCCCCTTCCTTTTAAATCAGGTACAGAACACTCAAATATAGTAAGAAGGCATTACATTATCAACATATGCCTTGAGTAATGATTGTTCTACATGCCATGAATCTCAGTGTGAAATCCATCATAAACTACAGAACTGATTGCTCGAAACTGTTCAATATTTTTTTGCGAATGAAGCAGTCGCTGATATTGAGTTTACTGATGCCTCTGAACTCAAGGAAGTTGCTAGTGCATCAAGATGTACTATGAATGCAGTAGTGCATCCTATTGTAATTGTAGTGGAAGGTACTTGATGGAAGGTACATAATGGAAGGTAATATAAGCTACTTGATGGAAGGTACTTGATGCCAATAAGAATTTTACACCTTCGTTCCTGAGTGCGTTCTATACTTCGTAATCGGTTTTTTGTTCAAGTGAAAAATATTTTCAACAACAAATAATATAAGTCGAATTGCTAAAATCATTACACAGTATTTGTTATAAGGATGATTATTTGTCGTCTGTCGGTAGCCGGTAATTTCAGGCATAAAATTATACGGAAGATTCGAACATTAATTCTCTAATACAGACTAACTAATTAGAACAAATTCAATAGAATTAGTAAACGAGGAAAATATATGAAAAATCCACAACTGCTTGATGACTTAATTTCCTAACCAATGCAATAATTCGAGGGCTGACCAAAATTTTGAACTAATGAAACAAGAGTAAAGCCAGGAGATGTCTTACGTATACATACATATATCTGCAACGCTCAGTGTCACCTCAACAGGGTTTCATTCAGACGTGAATCCGACGGTCACAGACAGCATCACACAGATCTTCAGATCGCTCAGCCAGAAGCGTCTGAAAGTAAATTTTGAGCTTTGTTGTCTCCGCAAATGTCTGAGAATTTTTATACCTTCCAGTACGGCGGATGGATAATACGTTTCATATATTGAGTGTATACACACGTGTGCATACAAAAGATTGTTTGTTTCATCATTCTTTGAAATGTAAATGACATTTACTTCGGGACGTCGATGCTTGAAATCAATTTTCGCATCTACAGCTGAGAAGTTGGGAATCTTACTTTCTACTCATGACTTATCAGTTAATTATTATAACTTTCATTCTCAAATACCGAACATATTGCATTTTTTAATGTGAAGAAAAAAATTATCTTCACTTCAGAAACTTTTGGAACACCAAAATTTCACACAAGCTTATTATAACAGTACAGCCGGTAGAAATTATTACACGGTACGCATGTCTCAACCGAGTTTCTTTCTGTGACCGACGCAAGAGTTAATCTGTGTACACCATTCCACACCATCATTACTTTACGACGTCAGTGTACACAATCTGGGAATTAGTCTTCACCTTTGTACAGATCTTGACGTATCGCAGTGTTTCTGAACAGGGGGCCCGTGACCCCTCAAGGGGGCCACAGGCCTTCGACTGGGAGGGGCCAAGAGCGGACGCCAAAAAACTGCGAATGCTTAACTTATTGAAGGGCAGGGAACCACATATGCGTGATTTTGTCTGGAAATGTTGGTCCGGTGAACAATTTTTACTCTTCATGAATTGTAGTGTCTGATTGCTCGGGATCCCGGAACCACCAACTACAGTCTAACTCTAAGGAAACAAGAATCTGAGGCAAGTTTTTGTACGATGTTCTCTAAATTTCAACTAGAACACGTTCCCTAATTACATTCCCAGATCGAACACGTGTTTCAAAAAACGTTATAAAGTGAATGCCATTGCTTATTCATATTCTGAAGGGCACCACCAGGAAGCGTTGAGGGGATAGGAGCTCAGCCAGACAAACCACAAAATTTGATCTTCTAGTTCTGTTTTCACAATCTAGATATAATTTGTTCGTAGAATAAATCATTCATATAACAAATAAAACCCGAATAAAATATTAACAATACATTGTTCAGAGCACGTCGTCAACAGAACATGTCCCTTTGTACATATGTATCTATTTATCGATATGTGCAACTGACATGTACATAAATATATGATTTCCAAGCCTGAATGCCTGCCCTACTAAACTTTTGGAAAAGAGCTGTAGTATTTTTTTTTTCATTTTTATCCACCCACACAAGATTGACTGACAAAATCAGGCAACAATTGAAGGGCTGTCATTCACATGAGACAAAATGAATGAGTGTTAGATAAGTTTGAGCCTGCAAGCTAAAACAATTTCCATTCAGGGCTATGGCTCTGTGAGGTCTGATACTTCACCTCAACAAAAACGAAAGTTCAGTTTGATTCCACGCTCGTTATGTGTTATATTCGAACTAATAAATGATCTTAGTTCCTGAACAAAACTCAAACATTGATTTAAGCACCTTGATATAATCTTGTTCTTTAAGAAGTGTGTCTATTTCTTAACCAGATCACACAATATACATATATTCCAATTTTACGGTTGTTCTCCATTTTATCGCGTTCTTTTTTATTTGATGTTAAATTTTTCGAGTTTTCTCAAATTGGAAGTTTTTTCTAGAGTTTCTCTCTCTCAGTAGGTAGTAAACTGGACTAACTAAATAATAATTGTATTTATCATGAACGTCCTACCATAAAGTATTGTACATAATGTGCTTAACCAAAGCAGATGCTACACTAATTTTTATTTCTATTTCGTTCAAGTAATTTTCCAGAGGATGTAAATATTCAGCGCAACACACTAAATTGTACATGTTGGAGGGTAAAGTCTATTAAGGTTTAAAAAAGTTGTCATACTGATGACAGACCAACATTTTTTTGCAATATTTTATCATTACTGGAGAAATGTGGAGAAATAGTAGCCACTATATCTTTAAACTTGGTTAAGAAGTTGGTAATTATCCAATATTAGTAAAAAAATATATCACATTTAATACTCATGATATAATTATCATCTTAGTTTTAATATATTTGAGTTGCGTAAGTAACAACCTCGCTACAAGATCCATTAACTGAAGAGTTCAAGAATGACTTCGACCTAGTATGTAGTTGGAACAGATTTACAAGGATTTATACCAAATGTGCAATTCGTATGTGGAAAGTAAGTGTGTATTATACTGAATAGTTGGATTATGCGATGAACATTCCGTAACAGTTGGACTTGAGGCACCGATCAACAAGTGTCAATGAACAACACAAATGAATTGAATTATTAATTTATGACATTGAAGGACCACAACGCTTTGTTATCACGTAACAATTTTACGTAGCGATAACATCTACGCTTTAAAAGAAATATTTTTCTTCAATCAGAATTTCTCGTATTCTTCATCTCCAGTCGGCAGGCATCAGTTAGATAAGAACCAAGTAATTTGGAGAATATATCCAGGCATTAAAGTGTTATTTCAGTTTATTCGAGCTCTGTAGCAACTTGCCATGACACGGTCTAGGGTGCACCAGTTGTGCACGACACCGGCAACGTGCGTGACCATCCTCTGCTAAAGAGATGAAGTTTAATGGTCTCTGGAAGCGAGACACGTTTCCTCGTCTACAATCCAAAGTTAAGAAGGTAAATGGGATTTTGAAGTGTCGCCTCGAACACCAGCGAGTTGCACGAACGAAAGAACATCTATAATATTCCAGTGTTTTGTTTGGAAATGTGCAATCATACAAGAAGTATGGTCAGGTCACAGACTCGGTGATCAGCTTAACTTTTGAGTTTACTTCTTGAATTTGTTGACTTGGTTTGGCGATACTATCATTTAGCATGCACGTGTTTGTTCATTGAAGATTAGTATATATCTTCAGCGTGAAAACGAATAACTGAAGCTGAAATTCATCCATCATTGTGTGAGTTACACATCAAAACCAACCAATATAAATTTATTACTACAAATTTATATTTGTAGTAACAAATATAAATTAAATATATTTGTATATCTTATATATATCTATATATATGTATGTATATATATAATATATGTGTGTATTTGTAGTAACAAATGTAAATTTCTTATAGTTATATGTCGAGTATAAATTTGTTAGATTTATATGTCGAGTGTAGCATAAATTTGTAAAACACTCGAAATTTTTGCAGCAAAAAGAGCAGAAATTTCTTGTCGTATCATCACCGTACAGTAGCCAGAAGAATATTATTCACAACTCGAGAATTTACTCAGAAAGTATTGTCATGGCCCTAACACATAACTCAGGTTTAGAAAACCTACCTTATATTCTTGTTACACGTTTTTTGATATCCGTTACTCGAGGAATGTTCAAGAAAGTTCTTCGGTTTAAAATGATCCATTATTTACCACTTGTTTCAAAATTTTAGAATTAATTTTGATGGATATGAAATGACAACAGAAACGAGTCGATTGGTCCATTCTTGGGTTGCTCCCAAAGTCTCACGCATTCTTCATGAAGCATTCGTTCTTCTGAAGCCAGAATAACTCGCATTGAGCTTTTTCAATACGAAATGTATTGACATCTTGAGTACAAATCCTTCAATCGAGAGGAGTGCGATAAAACTCATATTCGCTCCTGTTACGAGAAAATATTGAGTAATCATGGTTCTCGAACATCTAAAACTATGCTCTCAGCATGAAAAATAGTTATTTCATACGTGTTCAAATTCGTAGCCTCGAGAGAACTAAGCCTAAGATGCGGCTTCGTTCGGGATTCTCAAATCTTGATGTAGAAAAACGCTGACGTCCGTGCGTAGTTGATTGTGCAGTGTGGTGAAGTGATTGTGCAGTGTGGTGAAGTGATTGTGCAGTGTGGTGAAGTGATTGTGCAGTGTGTTGATTGTGCTGATTGTGATTGTGCAGTGTGGCAAAGGGTGAAGAGGAGGTCAGAACGAAAGAACTGGGAGTTCCTTCCTCTGCTTTCACATCGCGATGCATAGCTGGCTGCCGTTTTAATCAAAGAGATAATAACACGACAGACCATATCTTCTTTGCATACACTCTTCTATACAGCAAGCAACATAATAAAGATAAAACAATCTTTTGAAGTATTTATTGAATAACAAACACGATTGCAGAAAAAATGTAAATGAAATTCAATTTCATTCTAAGTGCACTGAACGATAACATTGAGGCTCTAAACTGTGAATTACAATAGTCAATATTTATTATCCTCTTTGTTGATGTTCATCTCCATCTCTAGTCAATTCTCTTCTACGAGGAGTTAGCTTAATAGGTTTACGAAGTTCGTTGAATTAACGATCACATGTGGCATATTTTTAGTGCTTTAGTCGTCCACTTCTAGCGAATTTATTAGCGTCAACGTGTGACAAATAAAATACGATGAATTTAATAAAAAAAAGCAAGTTGTTAGACTAAGTCGCTCAATATTCATCAGATGGCGATTGATCGAGATGGTATCTTATGGTAATCAATGTACAGATTTTTAGTTATCTTTGATCAGTTTGGAGACATCTCGTTGTCTTGGGTAATAGTGCCTCATCAAAGAATGAAGGAGATGTTGGTAGAAGTACCACGCTTCTGTCTACTAACACATCCCAGATGTCTGTTTGAGCTGCACGCCCGCTTACTTCAACGGTAATTCATCAGCCTTACACTTCCAAATTCGGATTTTAAGATTAATTTGATTTCTTTGGCTTCATTTTTGAATCTGCGGGCCATCTTGCTTCAGGCGAATTCATCTCATGGAACTTGAAATTTTTCGGTTGATTCACAATGAAAGGAAATTAAATGAGCACTCAAAAACCCCGTCTTTTTAGGGTCTGTTCTTTATTCAAGCACTCGATGAAACTCTCCAATTTGAGTAAGCAAAATAACATGCAATTTCAGCTTATCCTTCAAGAACATTGTCTGGTCTTGTTGATGATATCTTGATTCAAAAAAGAAGAGATCAGCAACTGGAAGACACAAAATAATGCACTATTTTGACTCAATATTCTAAACAAGTGAAAGTAAATGCACCATAAATTACCAAGTTTGGTTTCAAGGGAACATTTATTTGTCACTCTAATAAGCACAAAAATGGGGTGATTTTAAAAAAGTACAAAAAAGTGTTCGCACTAGAACTTAAAATAAAAGTAGTCGTATCGCAATCAGGAAAACAAAGAGAAGAATTCATGTTTGTTCTAAACGCCCAGAGGAGCTTTCTAAAGTTACGTAGCCGTTTGAATAGAACATACCTTCATGAAATGCCGCGTAACTAAGCTATACTTAACATGACGTCTGAAAACCTTCAGAATTTATCAAAAACATCTGTAAAACACACATACTATCTTGAACGCCTCCCACACAATTTATTGGTTAAATATTATCCAATAAAAAATTATCAATTCAACTGATAACATCGAAACTAATCTCACAAACATATTGCAAGCAGTTCATAGTACTCTGAGGCGACAATGAAAAGCGACGGGCATCAACAACTTGATAATTTCTTGTCCATCTCCTTCATTGTTATTTTGCTTTTCACGTTTCCTCTTAACTTTTAGTTGAGCATCACGGAACAAATGATGATGCATTTTCCTCTTATTCAGGTAAACAAACTCTCTATCAAAGTGATTTCTTTCCGAATAATCGAGCTATCTGCATCCAAGACCACTGATATCAGCTCTAAAATCCTGAGCCCAGCTGCAACAGAAAACAGTCAGTGCATTAACACAAATAAATAAATAAAATAAATGAACATATTTCCAAAAGAGTCTACACAAGTATTCCACAGAACACAAAAGCCACTCCACAGCTGTCTCAGGAAACAGACGGATTTCAAAAACGAACTCCCTAGCAACAACAGCTTAAGCAAATGAAAGTCAACGTTTGAATTGATTTCGGATGATTGTTTCCCACATACATTCCTTAGCAACACTGAACAACCTACCCACAGCTAGAATACTAGGGAAAATAACTTAGGTGACTTACGGCAGAAAATAATTCACGGTAGCTTATAATTGTTTTCGTTCGCTATGCTTGGATGGTTTGCTGGTTGTGAATAGACAATATAAAGTGGTTTGTGTAGAGCAGGATTTGATTACATGAGTGTGGGGGACGACTTGTCTATGTAAACAGGGCAGTTGCAGCGTGTTGATCTTGTGCCTCTGCATGCTGACGGTACCACAGAGTGTAAACAAAGTACCACTCAAATTCCGAACATCAGTCAATTAGGAATTGTAATTTATTTCAGTTCTTCTCCTGTAACATGTTCCTTCCTGTGAGTAACATGTTCCTTCCTGTGAGTAACATGCTGCTTCCTGTGAGTAACTTGTTCCTTCCTGTGAGTAATATGTTCATTCCTGTGAGTAACATGTTGCTCCCTGTGAGTAACTTGTTCCTTCCTGTGAGTAACATGTTCCTTCCTGTGATTAACATGTTCCTTCCTGTGAGTAACATGTTCCTTCCTGTGAGTAACATGCTGCTTCCAGTGAGTAACATGTTGCTTCCTGTGAGTAACTTGTTCCTTCCTGTGAGTAACATGTTCGTTCCTGTAAGTAACATGTTCCTTCCTGTGAGTAACATGCTGCTTCCTGTAAGTAACTTGTTTCTTCCTGTGAGTACCATGTTCCTTTTTCAATCTGTTAAGTTGCATAAGATAAAATGTCTAGACATATTTTCATTATCTGCGATTTTCAATAAAAATGGGAAGCATTTTGCGGAACTATGGCTGTTTGTGATAGACACAAGTTTACATTAATAAGTTAATTAACAAAAAGTCGTGGAAGTTAAGCTTGTTATCGGGAATTCGCTGATTTCAGTTCGCGTATTGTGTATGAATTTAATATATTTAGCTATGCATGTAGAAAATAATGATTCAAAAATTCTAAACGAACGAGAATTATGGTTTCTTAACTTTCATTTTCAATCCCGTAAAACCATATTTACTTTAATTTCATCGCTAAAATTTAATTGAGATGAAGAACTGGAACCCCTCACACACAGCAACACGCATGCAAGATGATACAACACACGCAAGTCTTCGCAAAAATCCTCAGTTGTGCTCCAAGCAACAGCTGGAATTGATAAAACAGTTCACCTAATTGGAAGGAAATGCCTTCACATCCAGGCTTTTTATTTCTCATTTTTTGCCTTAATTAGAGAACTACTCTGTGCATCAAGAGAGTAATTGGGGCTAACTCTCTGTTTTCTTTTATTAACACACATCCATCGAAATTCCCATTAATGATATACATTCTATTTCAGGTTGCATTAATTAAAGAGTTAGTTAAGGGAAGCCAGTAAGCAGTGAATCTTGAATAAAATTCGCATGAGTGACGCACGTGACAACACGTGGTATGACTTACCTGCATTTCAATCCACACGTCATGTAACTTCAGACTGCTCTAGAAGATGCATTTGGACACGTACTTTTACCGAGTAATTTTCGCTGCTTAAAATGATGCACCAAAGTCAATTATTGTTATTCACGCTCTGAAGTTGATTGTAACTTTTCATAGAACCATTCCCCTACTTATATATCTAATTTTACCAAGCTATAACATTCGTCAAGACACTACAGTTATCAAACTTGAAGGTAACCGCGGCAGGTACAAGGAAGTAAGTAAGTTGCAATAACTTCAAGATCTTACGACATACATACGTCAAGCTGATGAAGTAATCAAGCTTGAATATCCTAATGGTCGCAGCACCAGTTAACCTAGAGAACTACTACAGCCATAAAGTAAGCGAGAGATACGCAGAACAAGTGTGATGTTTTAGTTGAAGGTACATTAGAAGTCAAACTCAATGAAAGTGACAGAAGTACGATAAGAATAATAATGAATTAGATAAATAGAAAAAGTAGACGTTTTAACTACGTGTATATATGTGGATTCACTTTGTTGATTGTCGCAGTATTAATGATACGTTTCCAAAATGTGTAATTTGAGATCAAGGCAGGTAAGCTAATTTGAGATCGAAGCAGGTAAGCTAATTTGAGATCGAGGCAGGTAAGCTAATTTGAGATCGAAGCAGGTAAGCTAATTTGAGATCAAGGCAGGTAAGCTAATTTGAGATCAAGGCAGGTAAGCTAATTTGAGATCAGGGCAGGTAAGCTAATTTGAGATCGAGGCAGGTAAGCTAATTTGAGATCGAGGCAGGTAAGCTAATTTGAGATCAAGGCAGGTAAGTTAATTTGAGATCGAGGCAGGTAAGCTAATTTGAGATCAGGGCAGGTAAGCTAATTTGAGATCGAGGCAGGTAAGCTAACTTCAGTGTAAGATAATTTCATGCACCTATGAATAAAGTAAGAGAGCTCATCTCTTGCAAGTCTCACTGAAAAGAATAACTTTATCATTCGGACTTACAGTTTTCTTGGTCACTAAGAGAATACATGTATGGATAAATTTGAAAACACGTATCTTTTGAGAATAAAATTAACCCATTAAGTAGACTGCTTTTTCGGTGCCCAGTTTAATGTTTTAAATTCTTTTTTCAGTAATTTAGGCTTGTTACATACAATAAAATACGAGTCAAGTCTGGTAACGTAAATGAAGAAATTAACTTAATAGTTCGGTGGCCTGCAAATATTTCTCATTCTATGACAATCCCTCTGGCACATGAGTCATGTTCAAAATTTTTGCATAAGAAGAATGAAGAGAAAACAAAAAGTTGTAGAATAGTATAAGGCAGTAGAAACGAGCCGTTTGGCCCATTCTTGGGTTAATACCCAAGTCCCATGCAGTAAAAGGGTTCCTATTCGTAGTTGATGATAAAAATTTCGTACAATACGCTAAAATAAAACCGAACAGGAATTTCTATAAGGTAAATTAAAACATTTTGAAACACGATATATTTTGTTTATTAAAAGTAGTGGGGGTCTGAAACAGAAGCAAAACCACACATGTCACCTGAAAAATATCATTGCTCGATTTTTTTCTCGCTTGAGTAGCCGTAACTATGAACCTCACACCGCCACAATTAAGCAATAAACTAAGGAAAGCATATAATACTTTATCACTGTACTATATTGATAGTAAAGTAAAAATATTCCATACCATAAATAACACCACCGTTTTCTGATGCAGAGACTTAAGAAACATGGCGTAAAATACCTCATCGCAACTTACCTAACAAAACTACCCAAGCATTTCTGCGGACCGCAGCAGACGACAGTAATGAGCCTCCGTCTCGGGAGGCTCTAGAAAGAACAATGCCTACCTAGACAGCATCAGCAGTTCAGCCCACTTTTATAATATCAGGACTTTATTCAGTAAACCAGTGCTTGGCGCACGATTGCTAGCCAATATGCTGCAGAGCTTCGTTGCACACAATGCTTTTTTTATGGTCATTAATATTTAATTAGTGTTGTGAGAATCAGTTGAATTCGTGACAGCGAACGTCACGACTGTGATTGGCAGAACAATGAGGCAGGCTTGCCAGAAGAGCCCCTTTTGTATCACTTGCTGCATATCTTGGCAACAAAAGTGCAACAAGAAAATTAAAACGATCAAATTTATACATATCTCGATCTCTTTTTGAAAGGCCAACGGTAAATGCTTGTCTTGTTATAGTTCACGCAAGTCTTAGTTGCATTCCGGCCCCGAAGAAGACCAGTGAGTGATTACAGTGAACGACACAAAAAATAAACCACAAAAATCTCCCACGCTGCCAAGTGTACGACAACTGCCCCATGGCACTACTGCAGCACGACGCAATGGTAAAAGTACAATTAAAACTCAATAGAGATTCTGTTTTTATAATTCTATTATAAAAATAAAATTGTATTCGAAGCCTACAAACTCGAATGCGGAAACGTAACGAACTTGATTCCGGCTAAAATACGGAATTTATTCACCTAATGAATTCCGGTGTTAACGTTATCAATCTTATCAGAAAAAATAAATTTCATCCTTGGAAAATGGCTTACTAGCTAAAAATAGTGTATTGTACATAGAAAATTATCTTTATAGATTTTTTTCAACACAGAGCTTAATACCTCGTACAAAGTTTGGCTGATCGTCAAAAAAACAATAATTATCACTCATGACACGTGCGTTTCTTAAATATAGATCATGATGATTGATTAGACGAAAGACGGCGACGAATACCTTCGCACGCATCTACTGCGTGTATACAACATACCTGGGTGAAACGAGTCCATATTAATAAAGAAACGGCACTCAATTTTTCACTCTACCACGCACATCAATAACGCGCAACACCGACTGCTAGCCAGCCACTGAATGGCACTTGCATTCGAGACTCGACGAAAAGCTACTGCAGTCTGCAGAGAGTCGGGTAAGTGCAATCTTTCTCGCTAGCAACAAATGGCAACACTACGAAGGTAGCATGGATGCAGTACTGCATTATATCAGAGGGATTAAACTCTACAATCGAGTAGACGCCACAATTCACGTATGTCTCCAGACATATAGCGTCTCAAGTGTCAGTTTTTACGGATAAGATAATTGTTTTTAGCGTTTGTCAACCATAACTTTACTTCTAACAAAGATTTAAATCTAAATCAAGTTTCAGATACGAAGTGCGGCGACATAACTTCCTTTTTTGAAAGCGCTGTGCTCTGAAAAAAAGGAAGTTGTATTACTTCATCCTGTATATGCTCTGCTCTTTCGTATTTTTGACTATGAGTAAAAATTTGTATGGTGCAGTTGCTTACAACCACATAACATTTCGCTAAGGTCAATAATGATGATTTAACACTTTCCTTGTATTGCCACAACAAAAACATTATTATCAGTAACATTGGCAATGATAATAATAATCATAATAATGGTCATAATAATAACAAGGAGAAGCAGAGGAATGAAATAGGAGAAAAGAAACGTGAAGATCCATAGAGTAGTGTAAAATTAGATGGAAATACCAGTGCTGGTACAACAGCACAGTAATTGTTAAAACAGGTTAAGAAATGCAATGTTAGAGGACGTTATTGGATACAAGAGAGACCGGTAAGTTACAATGACACCATGAATAGACTTTCTTGTAGAGTATTTTCTACAACAAGGCAAGTTGGGGGTGATCATAGCAAGTGTCACAGCTAACAGGAGCAAGAATTAATTATCCTAATTATACTCGTAACTGGAATATTTGGTGGTGGTGCTTGAGTTTTTATGATTCTGGAGGTCTCATGTATACGTCTGTGTCCCACATGAAGAACCTAGCAAAGAAGTTAACAAAATTTCCAGGACAAAGTTCAATTTTTTCACATCAACACTGGAAACCGCAACTACAGGCAAACTTCCTTTCCCATTCCATATAGGAATGAGTGTTATTACAACAGTGTTTTACAGTAGTCATATAACATTTATTTAATGATATCATCACATTCCTTGGGAGCCAGACACGCAGTTCCCTGCATCAACTATAATCGTTTCTTTGATACCTACGCAATATTTTAATGCTCCATGCCTGCTATTTTACTCACGTTAAAACCAATGTGACCTTCGACAATTTTTTACTCATTAAACAGAGACGACAATAATGTCAAATCTACGTAGAATAATACAACAAGTATTCCTCTACACTGCTGCTGGTATTCCTGCGCAATCAGAGCATTTTCAGGCTACTTTCTTATCAAAGTGTGGGAAGCTCTAAACATCAAAACACACGGCTCTCATAATAAACTTACTTCCCTATGTACTATGAAATTTGTCACTCAATATCGATCATTTTTCAGATAGAGCATCATGTTATTCATCGCCAATATTTTTGAATAAAAATCAGGTGACACTGTGTTGAAAGTTAAAGGCCAAGCTATAAATAAGGTATGGTATATTTACCTTTATTCGTATTTACATTTACGCTCACGTGCGCCTGCACTCACGCACACACAAACACACTCAGCTGCCTTGCGCACGTACTCACCATACAGACACCTACCCACACATGCGTACAAGCCCACAAAAAATGGATACAAAGAACACTTTGTCCGTGGAGCGCAGAGCAGCGTTCATATGGCGTTCATGAGTAAACCCGTGGAATTATCATCCCAAACAGTGCTGTAGTTCAGGTTTAGAGTACCCAAGTACTGAAATATTTTATGTTTCATTGAGTTAAGTGAATTTACTTCAGTAACTTATCGCTGACCTTGACACTGACACTTGAGTGCAGCTGTGCGGTGCGTGGCTATTTTCCTTTCTGCATCACGCAGTCTTATATCATACTAAACTTTAGATCACACTAAACTTTAGATCATACTAAACTTTAGATCATACTAAACTTTAAATCATACTAAACTTTAAATCATACTAAACTTTAGATCATACTAAACTTTAGATCATACTAAACTTTAGATCATACTAAACTTTAGATCATACTAAAATTTAGATCATACTAAACTTTAGATCATACTAAACTTCACATTTTAGAGCACTATGCAGAAAAATAAAAACGCTCCCGTCGTGATATACAATGTTCGTGTACTTTTCACTCTGAAGTGTTAGTTCACTTCTTAATTGCTGATTTCAAGTATTGTGTTCATATTTTAGTGATGACAAGTCTTTCAAGAGGATTCGTCGCCAGCAAGTTCAGGCGAAATTGCAGTGCTACATACTGCCTGTAAACTCTTCACTACCTTGGTTGTCACTTTATTACGTTTAAAAAAAGATACTTGGAAATTATAGACGTTGTGACAGCGTTACAGTAGCCTTCATCACATGCATGGAGCCATGACGGGTGAAGCAGTCAGGTGACTTGTTTCTTTATCATATACACTGGAGGTTAGTTAGTCTCCTTTGTAAGTCAATGTCAAGGGCGAACTTGCATCAATGTTGGTGCTATGACGATATGAAAATAACTACGCTACTCGAAAATACCTCGCAAAAGTAATGTACGAGGTAGAATAACACACCTTCGTATTCTTGTTCCTGTAAGAGAAAAGTTGTTGGTGTGTGAGGAGAATAAATTGTTCACAGAGCAGAGGCTTTTCAGTTCTCTGGTCCATGTCAGCGACCAACCTTCAAGCGGCTCACTGACCATGACATACATACGATCAAGATATTTTAAAGAAACTTGCACAAAATTAACAAGTGCATCATGAACGCCTACAACCCTAACATATTACAGGCTGGATGTTGTTAGTATAATTTTACCTGTTCACCTACCCACTAGATCCTAGAACTAAAATAAGACTACTTGTGATTGTTAGGAGTTGTGCCTAAAGTCTTGTGAATGCATTCTACCATTACAATTTGAACACCTAAACTATACCGCTATCCGAAGCCAAATATACCCCGTAATAATGAAATGCAGCCTTTACTACACATTCCTAAATATCTGTTTGCACCTCATCCAGCGGTGTAAGGTTCACATCGGTTGTCAACTCCCCGCTGTGAGGTACATCGAAAAGAAACTAAGGAACATAGAAAGAATAGAACATAAAAACTGACTTAGAACATAGAACTGACAGTACGACTACTTAAAACTCTCGGGGATATTTTATGTGGCTATCAATTGTCAGAAACTATAGAATAGAAATCGTGAGAAGAAAAATTAAGTTTAGCTGCTGAATATTGCTATAAATAGACATAAATTTAAACCATCAGATTTTCCTTCATCTAATCTACATAAACTGTAAAATAGTACCACCGAATAAAATACATATAAATGATTAATGCACGTAGCGCACTTACTGTTTCTGTGGTATACGTAAGTCATAATAGTTGGTTATGCAGGGTATGAAGAGTAAATGAAACAGACCACTACACAATATCCTAATTCCTTACTCGAAATTTTCGTCTTCAATAGAATCTGGGACTTCTCTGACACGAGCTGACCTACTCGTGTTCTCTCTTGCACTTTCATAGACTGAATGGGATATATTCACGATAGATAGAACGTCATAAAAGCATCACAAACACATAATATAGAGCATGTTATATTCTAATTATTTTCAGAACATAAAAATAGGGGCACTTATCTTCGTTTTTGCTCGTACCTCCCATTGTTACAACAACACACTTCAGAGAAATTGCAGCGTTGTGAACACGGCGAACACTTCTAGCTGACTGATCTCTAAACGCTATTATATAGAATTAAAGTTAATGGATCTTTAGTGACCTAAGTTTGGAGTATTGATCTCCACTGTAAAAAACAATATTCACTTGCATAATTTACATCAGTTTAATTTTAATAAAATACATATATACTGAAGTTTTTAAAATGAGTTTAAACTATGTTTTTATTGTAATCTAACTCGAATTTTATTACAATCATGTCAGCAGAAGTACGTAATGCGTCGGAAACAAGCAGACACTCATATTAAGTTTAGCTTAAATTCATCACAGATGACAACTTGCAGTGTTCGTCTTTGAAGTAAAATACAAAACTCCAAAAAATGGTTGCTGTTTTATATCATCGATCAATACATGCATGTTAAAATGACGTTTTTAGCATAATCTAAAACGGTCAACGGAAGCATGCAATGGAATAGCCATAACAATGACCAAGGACAAAGTTTAATGGAAGTGGCGGTCATCCTGATTTAGGATCTTGTCATGTGGAAATAGAGGCAATCATGACTAAAACAACTTTATAAACTAAAATGAGGCCATTAACAATTTACGAGCTGTTAGGAAATTAGAATAATTTATACGTTGTCGACCAAGTAAGAATTAAACTTTTAGGCTAACGCTACCGAGAAAAACTACAACAAACAACTCTGAAAATGACATAGTTAATTAAGGCACTTTCATTATAGTCCCATTATTTAATTATAGTCACATGTTTGCTAGAATATACAAAATAAGAACATTCGCCTCTCAAAAAAGCTCTGTAAATAACACCTGTGTAACTCAAATCACTATTGATTATATTATACGCACCTGGGTTTTCCTCCTCCTGACTGGCTTCTGCAGATTTTTCCTGGGACTCTTGCCTTGAAGATGTTCCGATGTCGCATTTGTCGAGTTTGTCGTTGAAATAAAGAAGGCTGAGGAGAGGGTTGTCCCACTGACGTATTGTGCTGGAGCACGGATCTAAATTATCAGCATCAGAAGAGTCCTCAAATTCCATCTTTGTACTTGTTGAATGAAACATCCAGTCTTCCGTTTTGGTTACAGATTCACCTTTGTTCTCAACACTTTTCTCCGAAGAGCTCAGAGAACTAACTGAACATTTTGTTCTTCGTTCTGAAACACCCAAACAATTCTTCAATACTTTATGGCAAGAATTGTCAGAAACTGAATAACCTGCATTAGGAAGTTTTCGCTCGGCTCTTCCGAGGTTGGATTTCATTTCCCCCATTCCACGAACATTTAAACCAAAGTCATTTTTGTTTTTTAATGAGCTACATTCTATCTCACTCACATCTGTTTTCGATTCATGATTCACTTCAGCAGGCTCACTTTTCATATTAGTAAAATCTTTTGAATTAAGTGGAGCTCCAGAATTGTACGACTGTTGATGTTGATTGCAACCTTTTTCTTTGTGGATCCCCAAATGAAAATAATTCGCTTGAAGAGGAATGTTCTCATTGCCTAACAAGTGAGCGGTGAAAGGAACTTCGGCGTATTTTGATTCTTGAGGACTTGTCTTATCACTATCATTTATTAATCTTGACACAGGACAGGACTGATCTGGAGACCCAGTATTAAGGCCCAAATTTTTGTGATCGTAGCATGAGTTTCTCGCTGTTAAATCACTTTGATATGGATACTGTTTTACTGATCGGTCCTCAATGAATGGTCGGTAGAAGGGACCAGGTTGTAGAGTCCGTTGCTGATATTGCCTCTGTACTTGTTGAGGCAAAGCCAGTGCGTTGTCATTTGAAGTTATTGACATTTTTTGACTCACAAAATTTGTATGGTTGGGATTTGGATCTGGTATTGTACCACATTGTTGAGTTTGAGTTTTTAATGATTTTCTTGGGTAATTAGAACATCCAAGTTGAAACTCTTTTTCAGAGTTGTACGTTTTTTCCTTCGATGAATGAATCAATGTATTGACACTCTGTGAACTCTTAGTAGCGCTCCTGCCTGACCATTTCTGGCTTGATATTTGGTGACAATCTGTTTCCTGAGGATTGATGTTTTTACTGCCCAAGTAAGTGCTCTCATATTGACTAAATTGGTTGTTCTCCTTCTTCTCAGTGAATTTTGTTGAGCTCAAGTTCATTTTATTGAGTTCATAGCCACACATCTCGCCAGATGTTGAAACTTGGTTCTTTGGTCTACTGTTGAAGGCTTCTTTTGTTAACACATAAGCCGTAGAGTTAGATGTGGGGAAGTTCCCTTCTGAATCCTTGCACTGTTTTTGTGAACTAATGTTGGACGGTTTAGCGCAGTCGGTGGCCAGATGGATATCCCTGCAAAGACTATTAAGGTCTTTCTGTTGTCGAAGGTTACTTGAAGATACATCAAAGTTTTGATAACCATTGTGAGACGAAGAGCAGACACGTTGTGTCTCTGCCGGCGTTATGGCGGTGAGTGTGGCATGACATGTAGACAAATTGTTATGTAAATTACTTGTAATGCTAGATGAAAAATAATTGCCGGAGCAAATAGGAAAGGCAGAATTTGGCTTCTCAGAATTAAAGGGATCATGAAAAGGTTGAAATGAAGTTACAGAAGAGACACGAGGCTGCTGTCGGGGTGAGCAAGGATCAGAGGGTAATGCAAGCTTTGATTGAAAGGACACGCGAGATGCGACCGTGTTGAGCATACTAGTTGGTTGAGTCCAGTCACAAAAGTTTTTGAAATGTTGAGGTGACAGGAGATCATGAAAAGATGTTTCAGAGAGCAACGTATAAGAAAAATCTTCAAAAGAAGAATTTGGCGAAGAATCGGAGGATGAAGCTGTAGTGGTTGACTGAGAGGTAGAATCACTGAAATCAGAGATGTAGTTATTGAAAGGGTTAATATCTGACGAACTTGGCATTGTCGGCTGAAGATCGGATTCTGTAGCTATCATGGTATTCAAAATAACACTTTACACAACACGTTTCGCTGAAAGTTAAATTTACTCGGTGGATTAAAGCACGTAATGCCTATACAATAAATGTTTCGACTCAATGGGTTATGGTCAGTAATTGAATCTGCAATCAAAAGGATATAGTGATATTAGATAATGCCATGAACTCACGAATTAGTATACGACATTGGAATGATTAAGAAAGTTGAGAATGGAATGAGTAAGTAAGTAAAGTCATCACAACCGATTTTTAACCCAAAACATTCTGCAAAGTGTGACAGAAACGCCAAAATACTGGAATCATTTTGGAGCAAAAGGATCTTTCGGCGTCAAAAATATCGATACGAGTATTCTTCTCAACAAAATTTCTAAAACTGTTCATTCAAAAATAACTCCATTGGTTATTAACTAAAACTTACTTTGCAATATATGACAATAAACTAATCTTGTTTAGCTAGGTGTCCAGTTATTTTTTTTTGTCTAGAAGGTGTTAATCTCATTGTTTCACTCGGGAAAAATTTTCAACTTGAAGTAGTACGTTACAGTAGTGAATATTTATTCTGCTATTATCTCGATCTCGTACACCATGTGAAATATTTTCTTTATCTATTCTTGTATTGGAGCGTTCTTGGATAAACAATCAACATTTTTGTACAGAAAAAAAAAACAAAAAATACAGAATAGAAAATTCAATCTGATGGTTAATTTCTATGGTTGCAGCTGCTCACAATAAAATTAATGCAATGTATTACTAGTAAGTTTCCATTTTATAACATATAATAAAATCCAGGGCAAATAAAGTAGGAAGTAAGGAAACGCATATCCTAAATTAATATTAAATAAATTTTACTCGCATGAAATATTGAACAAAATGTAAGAGCAGGCATAAAAACTATCAAATTTTACTGAATTAGTTATTACATATCACTAAATTTTCAACCGGCTTATAGCTCAGTAAATGATTTTGTATTAATTATTAAATTTATTGTAAGTTCTATGAACCAATTCTTTGTGTACAGTTATTTGTCCCTAAAAATCAGAATGCTTAAAATATCATGGAACACAGCGTACGGTGGATTATAAAAGCGAAAAGAAAATAGTGTAGATATTATAAGTGAATGTATGTTGTAAACTCATTGATAAAAATCTTTAAACTGTAAATCAGTAATATAAAGAAAATTTAAATGTATAACATACATATTGTACTTGTGTATCAGATATATGAGAATATGTGACATGCTCTCATGCATGGAAAAAAATACTGTAGGGTAGTGTGGGGGCAAGTCGTACATGGGGGCGACCCGTACAGTCGCGTTTGACAAAAAACAAATAGCGGTATGATGACGTCACGCACGCTGAGGATGAAGAAGATCCATCCAAACAGTCCGCCATATTTGTTGACGGCGCTGCTCCGCCGCTGTTCGTGCGAGGTGAGAATTCTTCTTTTTGTTGGTTGCCATGTAATTTTTTTTGTTACCAATAT